>JACEFZ010011010.1:0-118261 GCA_014155875.1 Cepaea nemoralis | reverse complement strand
CGTGTTCTATCCACAGGATATTGAGAACGAAGCTCTGGACGACCTGGCCGTCGATGGTGAGACAGTCTACTCCAAGTCCAGACACCTGATCTATTTGTATATTGCCAAATGTCTGCTGTTAGACTGCAGGTCATCTTTTACCCCCATTCAGGTAATCTCTCTCTCACTTTCTTTATAACTGTCTCTCTTTCACTGCCTTATCTCTCTCTCCCCTACTCGCATACTCAGTCTGTCTGTCTCTCTCTTTATCCGTCTGTTTTTGTATTCTTTCTTCCCCACTCTCTCTCACTTGTAGAACACCTGACAGTGTAAATACACCATGTTTGTATTGACAGAACAAATGTTCATTTTGTTGTCTACCAATGTTGTTGTAATAATCAGCATCTGTGAAGTCATTTATTTGTTTGTTTGTTTGTAGACCTGGGACTGGTGGATAATGCGATGCTTGATCACACAACAAAGTCTGCTGTCTGAGAGATCCCCGACCCTGAAAGAAACAGTCTCACAACTGATAGATGATGGTAAGTTGCCCACTTAAAGAAGTCATTTACGACATAACATAGGTTTGTTTATTACAAGAGAGCTGTGTGCCTCATCTAACAGATGTGTGACCTAATTCAGCTCCAAGTATCTAACATCTGACAGCCTGGTCAGGTTGTGACCTGCAGGGAGTCCATGCACTGTGCTGAGATTGCCCCTGGTGTGATCTCTGGCAGGAGAATGAGGTACTTTGGGGGATGTCTGTGTGCAGTGAAAGATCCTTGAACAGAACTAATATGATGAGTTTAATTGTCCTTCCGTTAAGCTGAATACACTGTACAAGAACCTGGATCCAGTTGCACACAACTGACACAACATGAAACACTCTGATCCTATACTCTGCCTTGGATTATGTGGTTGTGAATCAAAAGTCTAAGCCTTCTTGGACCCTCTGTGGTGGATCAAATACCATGGTTGGAGATCCCTTGTCAGTAATATTAAGAAAATCGTAGATGACAATCAGCATTGTTTGTTATAGGATTCTCTGTTGATTTTCATGTTCTGTTTATATATGTATATATGTCATTACCTTTTACTTTGAGTTTACTGTTGGCATTAACTTGTACACGTATATGTGCTAATAACCCTGTGTCTTTCTCTAATCCAGTTTCCAACAGAGAGCCCTTGATGACAGAAGAGTCAAACAGGTGAGCAGATGTCACTCAGTTCTCTGTGTTATGTATATGCCAGTTGGGTTTAGATAGATACCATGTTTGTGAGAAGTGATATGTTGTTATACTGGGTGAGAGACAGAGATGCTGTGTTATTTGTATGCTAGTGTAAGATACTCTTCAGATCCACCAGCTAATAGAGCTATGCTGGTGAGAAGGACAAGTCCCACAGGATTTCAAAGACTCAAGCATCTTAACATTGTACAAGAACAAGGGCGATCAGAGCGACTGTAACAACTTTATGGGTATCTCACTTCTGTGTATTGTTGGAAAAGTATTTGCCAGAATTGTTCTGCGCAGACTTCAAGTCCTGGTAGATCAAGCCTACCCCAAATTACAGTGTGGTTTCCGACAGAACTGGTCTACCACTGATATGATATTTTCATTGCGACAAATGCAAGAAAAATGCTGGGAACAGAATCAGCCACTGTTTATTGCTTTCATCGACCTCACAAAGGCATTTGATTTGGTCAGTCGTGAGGGTCTATTCGAGGCACTAAAGAAGATTGGCTGCCCACCAACTCTTCTGTCCATTGTGGAATCGTTCCACACAGGCATGAAGGGTATAATCAAGTTTGATGGTGCAACTTCAGAAGAGTTTGAAATCAAGAGTGGAGTTAAGCAAGGTTGTGTACTAGCTCCCACCCTCTTTGGAATATACTTTTCACTTCTACTGAAATATGCCTTTTGTGATTAGGATGGTGGTATATACATTCACTCACACTCAGATGGCGGACTCTACAATGCTCAGAGATTGAAGGCCAAGACCAAAATTAGGAGGGTACTGATAAGAGAGTTGCTTTTTGCTGATGATGCTGCAATTACGACGCACTCTGAGGAACAATTACAACATCTACTATCTGCATTCTCCAATGCTTGTTCTGAATTTAGTTTAACAATTAGCAAAAAGAAGACATAGATTATGTCACAAGGTGCACATGGGGTACCATCAATCTTTATTGACGACGCCAAACTGGAGGTTGTAGACCATTTTACATATCTATGATCAGAGGTAAATAGCAAATTATCCCTAGATCAGGAAATCAACATCAGAATTGGTAAGGCAGCCACAACAATGAACTGGTTAACAAAAAGTCTGGGAGAACAGGAAGCTTTCTGCCAAAACAAAAGTCCTTGTCTATCAAGCTTGTGACCTTAGTGGGGGAAGCGTGGTATTGAGGTATGGTGTCCGCCTCAAGTGCTGGAGGTCCTGGGTTCAAGCCCCCGTGGGGACCGGGATTTTTTCACGTGGACTTCTAGTAATAAAATTTTCCCCTGGTTTCTGGGTAGTAAGATCGGATGCTCGTATGTATTGTTGCGCATGTAAAAAATCACTTGACAGTTGGAAATAAAAAAAAGAGTAGCCTAATGACGCTGCGCGGGCAATATTTTGAATTAAAAATCTACTCAAAGTATTTCAAGATCCTCATCGGTGCTATGGAGTTCTTGCACTGAGCTGAGTTTCTCCAGACTCAGGTTTGAGTTAGGAGGAGAACGGAGCACTGGTGGGTTGCACCCATTTGCCGTGATGTTGATCCATCGTCTAAACTAAACTAAACTGTGACCTTAGTACTCTTCTTTATGGCAGTGAAGCCTGGTCAACTTACTCCAAGAGAAATGCTTAAACAGCTTTCATGTACAGTGTATGCGAAGAATACTTGGTATTAAGTGGCAAGGAAAAATCACTGAAGTATTGGAAAGATAAAGTTGTGTGACAGTTTATTCCATGCTCAGTCTTCGTAGACTTAGATGGACAGGACACGTTAGGAGGATGGATAATGGTAGAATACCAAAGGACATCTTTTTTGGTGAATTACAGATGGGTAAGAGATCTCAGGGTCGGCCTCTACTACGATACAAAGATGTGTGTAAGCGGGACATGATTGATACAGATTGTGGCATGGTCGAGACAGAAACACGGAACGGATCCACGACTCTGTTGATCGAGTGAGATGGCAGAACATGACCGCCCACGCTTACCGGCATGGCACATGATGGATGGATGGATTGATACAGGCATTGATAATGCACATTGGGAGCAAGTCGCAGCTGAACGTGTTGAATGGAGGGCAAACATCAGAAATGGAATAAAGACAAAGGAGAACATGATTGCAGATAAGTCACACATCGAGCGTGCGAGACATAAGATGGTGCATGACAGTGAAAATGACCATGTGTTCAAATGCATCCACTGTGGACGAACATTTACAGCGTGAATTGGCCTTATCAGTCACATTCACTACCGTCATGGGTTGTAGTTATGTCCTTTTTGAAGCACAATGTAACAAACTATTGTCTGTAAAGACGGCAAAGTGCCAATGAGTGAAAGCTGGGATCAAATAGATAGCATGTTTGTGAGAAGTGACATGTTGTTATACATTGGGTGGGAGACAGAGATGCTGTGTTACGTGTATCCTAGTTGTGATCACATAGATACCATGTTTGTCAGAAGAGACATGTTGTTATACATTGGGTGGGAGACAGACATGCTGTGTCGGACCTGGCTATACTAGACCAGACCATTTGTAGCACAGGTAATCTATATTTGGAAAAAAGTAGTGTGGGTGATCAATGAAAATGATTACAAACTCTGAGCATTCACTAACTGGTGCCTGCGTAAAATAGAAGGAATAAAATGGTTTGATAGAATCACTGATGTGGGGGATCATGGAGAGAACTAGACAAGTACCCGTCAATCAAGGGGTGAAGAAAAGATGCTGGCACTGGACACGGCACACATGGAGAAAACCTGAGAATAGTATAACTGGAAAACCTTTGGAGTGTGCAGGGCAAGAGAAATAGAGGACGACCTAATACCACACGCAGATGAGAATTAGAAATAAAAATGCTTAATATGGACAGGGCTGCGTGGGGTCGCTGAGGATGGGAGGGCTTGGAGTGAGTGGGTAGTGGGCCTTGACCCAGTGGGGAATAGAGAGTGCAGTAGGAACACGTGTGGATGAGTTATATGTTACATGTGTTGTGTGGATCCTTTATATTACAAGTAATTGTAGCATTTAGTCTATTTTAGATAAATTGTAACTTGGTAATATGTATTGGATAAATTGTAACTTGGTAATCAATATTTAATAAAGTGTAACTTGGTAATATATATTAGATTCACTGTAGCATGGATTATGTTGGATAAATTATATTTAAAAGATGAGAGGAGCTTTCACAGCACACTAACTGGAACCCAAAAGGTGATCAAAACAGCAGGAGACCTAAGAACATTTGAATAAGGGAATTACAGACAGAGATGAATAATAAGGGAGGACATGGAGGCAGGAGATGGCCAGAGATGGGACGACTTAGCGTGGGTTGGTGGGAGTCAAGGGCAGAAGAGAAAATTGTATTGATTCTATGAATGAATCCAGTTAAGGTGACACAAGTCATAGATCTTGGCTAGGCACATTGTGGACTAAACACCATCTGTCTATACTGCATCCCCCTGCGTGTCATCAACAGAGATATTCAGATTTTGTTCCATCTGGAGGTTGGCCACGCTCTTCACACTTACTTTGAGTACAAGAAAGCTGCCGAACATTTTGATTCCGCCAGGAAAATTTCATGCATCCAGGTAAAATTAACGGGTAAGTTCATGATTTGTCTTGTTTTCATGTTGTTGACAATATCTAGAATTTGTGTAAGAACTGATGGTGATGCAGTTCATCTAGTTTTTCAACAGACTGAATGTTTAGAATGTGGTAGAAGATGTTTCAGTGTAACATCTCACTCAGATGGACACAAGTAGAAAGCAACATTTTATTTCATATCTGCCTTTTATAGGACATTGAAGTCAATCCCAGTATTTATTGGCTGATTGTACATTCACTAGTTTGCCATTGCTTTCTGAATGACTGTTTCATGCCATCAAAATCAATGCAAAGTGCTCTGATTCCATGTGACCCACAACAGACTTTGATCTTTGATCCTTTAGCTTAGTCTGTCAGGGAGTTGTAATCCAGTGTTTTACTGCCCCCAAAACGACATTATTTGCCGACATCATCTTAGCATGAATTTGAATTGACTTGAATAAAACAAATATATTTAATTGTGTCTCAGCCGTCTGTTTGATGATCATACAGAAAATATGTAAGTGTTTCAAGTTTAACTATTAGCTGGTTTAACTTTTTCATAATGATTGATTGATTCAAGAAACGACATCACAGCATTCCCATAAGCGCTCCGTCCCCAGCAGCCAGCAAAGAGTTCCAACACCGATAGTACCAGTAGCAATCTGATTATATGTGCGTCTCGCCTTTCCTCTGAGCGCCGAGTGTCTGCCAGATCCCCTCATCATTCCTCGCTGTCTCATTCTTGCCAGACCATGGTGATCCATTTGCTCCCACAAGGCCACAACCACGTCTGCCTTGTCATGCATCACTACTCCACCTAGTTTTGCAGAGCCAGCCAATCTGTCTACCTGTTCATTCCCCAGCACACCGGCATGCCCCGGAGAAAAGATCCAGATGATGCTTGCCACCCGTGACCTCCGAAGCGAAGCAAGCCACTCTTCCCGAAGCTTGCCTATCCTCGCCTTCCTCAGCATGCTTTCTGAGTCAGTTGCAATAACGATATGTGCGTGTATCGTATTCTCCATCCAGCAGAAAGCTGCACTGACCGCCTCCACCTCCATTCTTAAACTAGATGTTGTGGTATCATATGCCAGGCTCTCCTGCACCAAACGTCAACCATTAGCTTTTGCTAAGAACTCCCAGTCACTTCTCCTACCTCTCAACACCGACCCATCTGTGTAGATAATCACATCACCCGAGCGAGCATTATCCTGAATTAGTTGCTGGATTTCCACTTCCATGGCCCCGGCTGGCCACTCCCTGCACTCCCGGCTCAATGTGATTATAACTCTGCACAAGTCAGACTGCTCTGCTGGCACTCTGACCCACTCCTCTCCTCGCCTAATGTTCTCCAAGGGGCACACCTGTCTGATCATATCCTCCGCCTGAGCCATCCATGATTTCCCTCTTATCAGTCTCTGACCCTTAACTACGTCCAGCGCCTCATGCAACGGGTGATCTGTGTTTGCAGCTACTCTGAGGTATGCCTTCGCCTGCATCACCTTGTGCCTACCAGCAACAGTCGACAGACCAAGGATGTAACTCATACACACTACTGGGGTGTCTCTGGTGCATCCCAGAATGACCCGCATGGCTTCGTTATGTATGCGCTCTAATTTCTCCAGCTGACTCTTTGAGACAGTGAGCAGTCCTAGTCCATAATCTATCACTGAGAGGATCAAGTACTGGTATAGTGTGAAAAGCATTCTCTGCTCTGTGTTCATTGCAGCCATAGCTTTAAGTGCATTGAGTTCCTTTTGATACCTTGTCACAACCATCTTCACTTGGTCCTTGAAGCACAGGCTCCTGTCAAATGTCACTTTATCATAATGATGATCATGTAGTCCGTTTAGCCTGGAGAACATGGCTTTTGACAGCCCATTGCCACTCTGACAGCCCATTGCCACTCTTGACAGCCCATAGCAACTCTAATAGCCTATTGCCTCTCTGCCTACTGAGTGAAGTGTGTTGAGCGACACTGTGAGCTGTGGATTTTATGTGGAATGCTTTTACATCTGTCTGTGGTGGTTGGTATTGTGAACCGCAGAAAAGTGCCAGCCAGCCGGTTGCTGAACTAGTTGGTTTTGCTTTATGCAGTAATGTGTTTACAAGTCCTGGTTTTCTAATGACTACTGCTTCCATCGATGATGAACTATAATTTTAGTGGCAGATTGAACCAGATGAAGTGTTGGAATTCTGACTGTTGCCTTATGCATGTATACCTGTGCATGCTATTGGTTTATCGGTACTGCTGTCTATTCCACTTTTTGCATGGGGCAGTGATGAGCATTTTGTGTGACATTCACTGGCACAGGAAGAAGCAATATGGAATTACCCTTTGCTGTGAAGTTGGAACCACAACTAACACTCCTGTACATATATGAGTTTTACACTTACATCTATGGTTGCTTCTAATGTCTATATGCAACTGTTGTTTACAGGGGCCATGGGCAAGAGAACCAGGTTCCAGGAATCTGACACAGCACAGCTGGTGCTTCACGTGGTCAAGGAGAACAATGAGAATGGGGATCAGATTGTTGTCAAGTCTGAATGTTTACCCAAGGTACTGATATGTGTTATATGAGTTGACATTGTCAGTAGTGGATGTTTACCCAAGGTACTGACACATTTTCTATGTGTTTACAGTGTTAATAGTAAATGTTTACCCAAGGTACTGATATGTTTTATATGAGTTGACATTGTCAGTAGTAAATGTTTACCCAAGGTACTGATATGTTTTATATGAGTTGACATTGTCAGTAGTGGATGTTTACCCAAGGTACTGACACATTTTCTATGTGTTTACAGTGTTAATAGTAAATGTTTACCCAAGGTACTGATATGTTTTATATGAGTTGACATTGTCAGTAGTGGATGTTTACCCAAGGTACTGACACATTTTCTATGTGTTTACAGTATTAATAGTAAATGTTTACCCAAGGTACTGACATGTTTTATATGAGTTGACATTGTCAGTAGTGAATGTTTACCCAAGGTACTGACACATTTTCTATGTGTTGATATTGTCAGTAGTGAATGTTTACCCAAGGTACTGACACATTTTCTATGTGTTGATATTGTCAGTAGTGGATGTTTACCCAAGGTACTGACACATTTTCTATGTGTTGATATTGTCAGTAGTGGATGTTTACCCAAGGTACTGACACATTTTCTATGTGTTGACATTGTCAGTAGTGAATGTTTACCCAAGGTACTGACACATTTTCTATGTGTTGATATTGTCAGTAGTGGATGTTTACCCAAGGTACTGACACATTTTCTATGTGTTGATATTGTCAGTAGTGGATGTTTACCCAAGGTACTGACACATTTTCTATGAGTTGACATTGTCAATAGTGAATGTTTACCCAAGGTACTGACACATTTTCTATGTGTTGATATTGTCAGTAGTGAATGTTTACCCAAGGTACTGACACATTTTCTATGTGTTGATATTGTCAGTAGTGGATGTTTACCCAAGGTACTGACACATTTTCTATGTGTTGATATTGTCAGTAGTGGATGTTTACCCAAGGTACTGACACATTTTCTATGTGTTTACAGTGTTAATAGTGAATGTTTACCCAAGGTACTGACACATTTTCTATGTGTTTACAGTGTTAATAGTAAATGTTTACCCAAGGTACTGATATGTTTTATATGAGTTGACATTGTCAGTAGTAAATGTTTACCCAAGGTACTGACATGTTTTATATGAGTTGATATTGTCAGTAGTAAATGTTTACCCAAGGTACTGACACATTTTCTATGTGTTTACAGTGTTAATAGTAAATGTTTACCCAAGGTACTGATATGTTTTATATGAGTTGACATTGTCAGTAGTGGATGTTTACCCAAGGTACTGACACATTTTCTATGTGTTTACAGTGTTAATAGTAAATGTTTACCCAAGGTACTGATATGTTTTATATGAGTTGACATTGTCAGTAGTGGATGTTTACCCAAGGTACTGACACATTTTCTATGTGTTTACAGTGTTAATAGTAAATGTTTACCCAAGGTACTGATATGTTTTATATGAGTTGACATTGTCAGTAGTGGATGTTTACCCAAGGTACTGACACATTTTCTATGTGTTGACATTGTCAGGAGTGAATGCTTACCCAAGGTACTGACACATTTTCTATGTGTTGATATTGTCAGTAGTGGATGTTTACCCAAGGTACTGACACATTTTCTATGTGTTGATATTGTCAGTAGTGGATGTTTACCCAAGGTACTGACACATTTTCTATGTGTTGATATTGTCAGTAGTGGGTGTTTACCCAAGGTACTGACACATTTTCTATGTGTTGATATTGTCAGTAGTGGATGTTTACCCAAGGTACTGACACATTTTCTATGTGTTGATATTGTCAGTAGTAGATGTTTACCCAAGGTACTGACACATTTTCTATGTGTTGATATTGTCAGTAGTGGATGTTTACCCAAGGTACTGACACATTTTCTATGTGTTTACAGTGTTAATAGTAAATGTTTACCCAAGGTACTGATATGTTTTATATGAGTTGACATTGTCAGTAGTGGATGTTTACCCAAGGTACTGACACATTTTCTATGTGTTGATATTGTCAGTAGTGAATGTTTACCCAAGGTACTGACACATTTTCTATGTGTTGATATTGTCAGTAGTGGATGTTTACCCAAGGTACTGACACATTTTCTATGTGTTGATATTGTCAGTAGTGAATGTTTACCCAAGGTACTGACACATTTTCTATGTGTTGATATTGTCAGTAGTGGATGTTTACCCAAGGTACTGACACATTTTCTATGTGTTGATATTGTCAGTAGTGAATGTTTACCCAAGGTACTGACACATTTTCTATGTGTTGATATTGTCAGTAGTGGATGTTTACCCAAGGTACTGACACATTTTCTATGTGTTGATATTGTCAGTAGTGAATGTTTACCCAAGGTACTGACACATTTTCTATGTGTTGATATTGTCAGTAGTGGATGTTTACCCAAGGTACTGACACATTTTCTATGTGTTGATATTGTCAGTAGTGAATGTTTACCCAAGGTACTGACACATTTTCTATGTGTTGATATTGTCAGTAGTGAATGTTTACCCAAGGTACTGACACATTTTCTATGTGTTGATATTGTCAGTAGTGGATGTTTACCCAAGGTACTGACACATTTTCTATGTGTTGATATTGTCAGTAGTGAATGTTTACCCAAGGTACTGACACATTTTCTATGTGTTGATATTGTCAGTAGTGGATGTTTACCCAAGGTACTGACACATATTCTATGTGTTGACATTGTCATATCGATTGTAATTACCAGCTACTTGGAATGTACTAGGCATCACAAAAGTCATAATTATCCCATGGATACCATTTCATACTACTATACCATTTTATAAAAACCAACACAAGGCGATCTGCTGCCAAATTGCCTGCAGCTGTGTTTCGAACGTGGTATGTGGGATTATGAACTGTGTCCGTAATCCCTTCACCACAGAACAGTCACAATATCAGATGTAACAGGTAAATGTGTACAGCTATCTCAGAACAGTCACAATATCGGATGGAAGATGCCTTGTAGAGATAAGAATAATAATGACCATTGTTAAAGGAGCCTTTTGCAAGATGGACAAACATAATCACCATTAAAAGAACTGTTAACTGCAGTGAGAAAAAGAGTGTTAAAGTGCTAAGGGAACTGATGCTGTTGTGTGTACAGTAAACATGGACAATAAACAGACAAGCTAAGGGGAACTGATGCTGTTGTGTGTACATGAAACATGGACAATAAACAGACACGCTAAGGGGAACTGATGCTGTTGTGTGTACATGAAACATGGACAATAAACAGACAAGTTAATAGGAACTGATGCTGTTGTGTGTACAGTAAACATGGACAATAAACAGACATGCTAAGAGGAACTGATGCTGTTGTGTGTACAGTAAACATGGACAATAAACAGACATGCTAAGAGGAACTGATGCTGTTGTGTGTACATGAAACATGGACAATAAACAGACAAGCTAAGGGGAACTGATGCTGTTGTGTGTACATGAAACATGGACAATAAACAGACAAGCTCAGGGAAACTGATGCTGTTGTGTGTACATGAAACATGGACAATAAACAGACATGCTAAGAGGAACTGATGCTGTTGTGTGTACAGTAAACATGGACAATAAACAGGCAAGCTAAGAGGAACTGATGCTGTTGTGTGTACAGTAAACATGGACAATAAACAGGCAAGCTAAGAGGAACTGATGCTGTTGTGCGTACAGTAAACATGGACAATAAACAGACACGCTAAGGGGAACTGATGCTGTTGTGTGTACATGAAACAAGGAGAATAAACAGGTAAGCTCAGGGGAACTGATGCTGTGGTGTGTACATGAAATATGAACAATAAACAGGCAAGCTAAGAAATATCTGGTGGGAGTGTGGATCTGGGGAAAATGCAAAGAACACCATCAGACAGACATAAAAACAAATGAGGCTGTCCTTAAAAAACAAAATCAAAATAGATGTGAAAACCATAAAGTGATTAGAGAAATTAGACGTAGACAATCAAGATTCTTAAGCATGTGATGAAGAGAGATAAACCTGAGAACTTAGTGACAACTGGCAAACTTCCGCCATCTGGGCACAGGAAAATAAGTTGATTGTTATTTGGGCAATAATTTAATGTGCTAATATACTGACATTCATAATTCCCTTCATACTAAATGTCGGTATTTCTCTGTAGTTATATAAAGACATTATTTGTTTAAACAGCAGAACTTGCTTTTGTGAGCATCTCGTCGCACTACTTGTTTGTTGAATGAATATAACACACATTAAATTCTTATGTTGTTTCACCTTCTCTAGAACTTGCCACTTGATGATGATACCGTCTTGAATGATGTCAAGTTTGCAGACGACTCCGTTCTGATTTCCCCCAGTCTGTCCCCTGTTGAGCAAGTCTTGATTATGGGACTTATGTAAGTACTTCAGACTGTATCAAGACACTTCTATATTCTTCACTGTGTATCCGGATGCTTCTATATTCTTCACTGTGTATCCGGATGCTTCTATATTCTTCACTGTGTATCCGGATGCTTCTATATTCTTCACTGTGTATCCGGATGCTTCTATATACTTCACTGTGTATCCGGATGCTTCTATATACTTCACTGTGTATCCGGATGCTTCTATATACTTCACTGTGTATCCGGATGCTTCTATATACTTCACTGTGTATCCGGATGCTTCTATATACTTCACTGTGTATCCGGATGCTTCTATATACTTCACTGTGTATCCGGATGCTTCTATATTCTTCACTGTGTATCCGGATGCTTCTATATACTTCACTGTGTATCCGGATGCTTCTATATACTTCACTGTGTATCCGGATGCTTCTATATACTTCACTGTGTATCCGGATGCTTCTATATACTTCACTGTGTATCCGGATGCTTCTATATACTTCACTGTGTATCCGGATGCTTCTATATACTTCACTGTGTATCCGGATGCTTCTATATTCTTCACTGTGTATCCGGATGCTTCTATATTCTTCACTGTGTATCCGGATGCTTCTATATACTTCACTGTGTATCCGGATGCTTCTATATTCTTCACTGTGTATCCGGATGCTTCTATATACTTCACTGTGTATCCGGATGCTTCTATATACTTCACTGTGTATCCGGATGCTTCTATATACTTCACTGTGTATCCGGATGCTTCTATATTCTTCACTGTGTATCCGGATGCTTCTATATACTTCACTGTGTATCCGGATGCTTCTATATTCTTCACTGTGTATCCGGATGCTTCTATATTCTTCACTGTGTATCCGGATGCTTCTATATACTTCACTGTGTATCCGGATGCTTCTATATACTTCACTGTGTATCCGGATGCTTCTATATACTTCACTGTGTATCCGGATGCTTCTATATACTTCACTGTTGCCTTCCATTGCAACATTATTGAACAACAGTGTTGATCTATTATGCTTTTATTCCTGGGATCACATTCCCCAATAACATACAAATGAATTATAAAGCGCAATCTAAAACACATATTTACAAACAGAAATACTGACTTTGTGTAGAATGATCCCAAGACCTATACTCTTCAGGCAGAACTTTGGTATTGCATAGTTTACTTGGCAAATGTTGCTTCCTAAATCATCTTGTGTCAGACTTGGCAATGTTGCTTCCTAAATCATCTTATGTCAGATACCAGTCAAGAGAACAAACAGCAAGTAATCAAGAGATGAAGAAGAGAGGTCTTGTCTGGACATGGCATATTTTGAGAAGGTTGAGAATATTATAACTAAAGATTTCCCACTTCAAGTCATGTACACCATGAATCAAACCATATTGTATACACTTTGTTGCTGCAGCCACAACCCTCTACCAACTCCTGTCCCAAACAGTCATGCCTGGCAGGATATGTTAGCTGTCATACTATCATGTCAGCTGTCATTTACTGCCAATATAGTACCTTGCGATGTATGGCAGGGTGGTCTTTGAGCCTGAGGAATTAAGGCCGCCTGGCTAGTGCAGTCGCCATGAACTGTGCAGGTTAGGATTTTCTTTTTGCCCCCAACAGACAAAAATCCCACACCTTACTGAGGATTCGAAACTGGGTCTCCCGAAGGAGGGTCTGGCGTTATAGCCACTTGGCCAGCCGCTCCTCCTTAGCTGTCAAGGGCCATAATATTACATGGACACTTGAGAAAAGTCTGCAGTAGAGGGACAACCGATGGGTCACATTAGAGTGTGATACCATACATGTTGTATGTGGTGAGAACAACCAATGGATCACATTAGAGTGAGATACCATACATGTTGTATATGGTGAGAACAACCGATGGATCACATTAGAGTGAGATACCATACATGTTGTATATGGTGAGAACAACCGATGGATCACATTAGAGTGTGATATCAAACATGTTGTATATGGTGAGAACAACCGATGGATCACATTAGAGTGTGATACCATACATGTTGTATATGGTGAGAACAACCGATGGATCACATTAGAGTGTGATATCAAACATGTTGTATATGGTGAGAACAACCGATGGATCACATTAGAGTGAGATACCATACGTGTTGTATATGGTGAGAACAACTGATGGATCACATTAGAGTGTGATATCAAACATGTTGTATATGGTGAGAACAACCGATGGATTCACTGACACAATTGAAACAACAACAGGCACACACCAGGGCTGTGTGCTCTCATCTTTGCTTGTCAACATATATATGGACAAGGTCACAACAGAAGCGCGAACAGGCACAAGAAGATCTCACTGACATGGAACTAGACTAGGATGTAGAATAAAACAACTCAATCAGCAAGCTACTTTCTTCTGATGACCACAGTTGGGCCTGGTGATGAAGTACAATTGTTAGACCATATTAATTCACTGTCAACCATGTGTGAAAGATAACGAATGAAAATCAAGGCACAGGATCCCGAAACAATGGAAGATAACCAAACACAATAAATATATCAACAAAAACCCCAAAATAAAACAGTCTCACCAAAATTCAACATCTAGGCAGCTTGTTCACAAAATGGAAGATTTAACGGAAATAGAAAACAAGATGCCAACTGACAAGTATGGTGACTTACCAACTGTCACTTTTTCCCCAAACATCTGAAAATCTCAGTGGAAGCCAAACGAAAAACCATAAACAATATTTTAAATTTATCCCCTAACACTTTTAAAAATCAGTATCACTTAAGCTGCCAGTCTCCAGGGTTGGGCAGCCGTTCCAGTCTCCTGGGTTGGACAGCTGTTCCAGTCTCCTGGGTTGGACAGCCGTTCCAGTCTCCTGGGTTCGACAGCCGTTCCGGGATGTACTTTGTTGTGTATTTCATGTTTTATATATGTTTTATTGTTTTGTGTTTGTTGTTCCGTTAATGAAGACTTCAGTTGAAACATTCTCCTGTATCTGTACGTGTTTTTCCACCTGTTCAGCTCCTCATTCATGTTTCATGTTTTTTCCACCTGTCTAGCTCCTCACTCATATTTCAGATTGTATTCGGACTGCTTTAACAGTTCAGCAGCAACATACCTCTTTTATCATGGGTACCCTTCCAGGATTGTTGCGTGGTGGCATGTCAGACTTATGCTGCTGACAGTGTGTTGTTTAGTAACTGATGTTATGTGTAAAAACATAATGGCTGTTTTCTTGTCTCTGTTTAGGGAGAGTTACAGACGCAGTCGAGCCCAGGAGAGGTTAACAGATGAGGAAGTGCTCACATACATATCAGTATGTTGTCTGTCTGATCTCTCTCTCTCTCTCTCTCTCTCTCTCTCTCTCTCTCTCTCTCTCTCTCTCTCTCTCTCTCTCTCTCTCTCTCTCTCTCTCTCTCTCTCTCTCTCTCTCTCTCTCTCTCTCTCTCTCTCTCATACACACAGACACGCACACACACACACAAAACTATCTTATCTACCTTCCGACACATATGTTAGTATGTTGTTGTCTGTCTTCCAACATGTATATGTGGGTGGGAGGTGTGTGTTTGTGGAGGGGGGATGTGTGTATGGGTGGGGGATGTGTGGTTAAGGGATGTATGATTGAGGGTGGGTGGGTGAGTGACTGTGTGTGTGTAGGTTGGGGGTGGGGATGTGTGTGTGTGTATGGACATGGGATTTGTGTGTGGGTGGGGGAGATTGTATGAAAGTGGGGGATGTGTGGGTATGTGCATGATGTGTGGGTTGGCAGGGATATGTGTGATTGGGGGACTGCATGTGTGGTGGAGGATATGTGGGTGGGTGAGTGTTTATGGGTTATGTGATGAGTGGAGGATGTGTGTGTGGGTGCATGTATGTGTGCCTAAGGGTATGTGGGTGGGTGGGAGTGTGTGGTGCGTGGGGGATGTGTGTGTGTTTGGGGGGATGTGTGTGATGTGGGGATGAGTAGGGCATGTGTGTGTGCCTGGGGGTGTGTGTGTGTGTTGTTCGATGGGTGGATGGTTGGTATATTTGTCTCATAACATGGTAATATGCATTATGTTTACAACATTCATTTGACAATGTTTTTTTTCCTATGTGAATGTATTATGCATTATTGATGAACGAAAGATGAGTGATTGGAACGGCCGAATGTAAGACGGGCCTGCGTGCCCAATTTGTTACCCTTTGAAAATAAAGTCCGTTCATTCGTTCGTTATGTCAGTATGTTGAGTTGCTTGCTTGCTTGCTTGTGTTCGTTGGCTTGAGCTCCAACGCGAAGTCCTGTATGTCGGATGAAGGCATCCTGTTGTCCAACATCAGTGTGATGTCATACAGGACCTGAGTTTTGCTGTGAGTATCCGTTGTCCCATGTCTGGCTTATTGGTGTGCAGACTGGTGGTTCCTCGCCGTACAGGCAGACACTCTCCGACTTCGGAGGAATCGGCGATCCTACTGACTTCAGCCAGGACCCCGAAGGGACCTGTTGCCCAGGACGCTCGACGAGGACGCGTCAATAAGGTCTTGGCCAGTATATAACCCGGCCCTGGTGCCTTGGAAACACCTCTGCGTCCCAGTATGTTGAGTGTCTCTTCACATATTTATCAGTATGTTGTCTGTCTCTTCACATATTTATCAGTATGTTGTCTGTCTCTTCACATATTTATCAGTATGTTGTCTGTCTCTTCACATATTTATCAGTATAAATCAGTTAAAACAAGGCTATTAGATACCTCTGCCCCAGAATAGGATAGGTCAGTTAATCAATGCTCTAAGAAAATTGTACATCTTAAGGTAGAAGAGAAAAGACTGAGTCAGGGAGTAACAATGTGTCTAGAATGTTGTATTCCGTGTCAGATCCGTCAGTTGAATGAACTATGCTGATTTGTGTTCCAGTTCATCCTGACTCAAGCTAACAACTGGAATGTGTCTGTGTCTGCCTTGAACCTGAGGTCAAAGCTGGAGAGAGATAATCGCAGGAGGGTCGAGAGGTCCATGATGCAGCTGGAGGTATGAAACGTGATAATATTCCTGGTGTGTTCTGGGTATCACTGGCAGGGGAGATAACACTTGTTGGCAGCATATCATGGGCGGTACACACAGGGGAGATAACACTTGTTGGCTGCATGTTCTGGGTGGTACACACAGGGGAGATAACACTTGTTGGCAGCATATCATGGGCGGTACACACAGGGGAGATAACACGTGTTGGCAGCATATCATGGGTGGTGCACACAGGGGAGATAACACTTGTTGGCAGCATATAATGGGTGGTACACACAGGGGAGATAACACGTGTTGGCAGCATATCATGGGTGGTACACACAGGGGAGATAACACTTGTTGGCTGCATGTTCTGGGTGGTACACACAGGGGAGATAACACTTGTTGGCAGCATATCATGGGTGGTGCACACAGGGGAGATAACACTTGTTGGCCACATATTCTGGGTGGTACACACAGGGGAGATAACACTTGTTGGCAGCATATAATGGGTGGTACACACAGGGGAGATAACACGTGTTGGCAGCATATCATGGGTGGTGCACACAGGGGAGATAACACTTGTTGGCCACATATTCTGGGTGGTGCACACAGGGGAGATAACACTTGTTGGCCACATATTCTGGGTGGTGCACACAGGGGAGATAACACTTGTTGGCCACATATTCTGGGTATCACTGGCAGGGGAGATAACACTTGTTGGCCACATATTCTGGGTGGTGCACACAGGGGAGATAACACTTGTTGGCCACATATTCTGGGTATCACTGGCAGGGGAGATAACACTTGTTGGCCACATATTCTGGGTATCACTGGCAGGGGAGATAACACTTGTTGGCCACATATTCTGGGTATCACTGGCAGGGGAGATAACACTTGTTGGCCACATATTCTGGGTGGTGCACACAGGGGTGATTGGATTATGCTGCTTCTGGTGTAAACCAATGCAGAAGTCCCTAACCAGGACCGTGATCCTGGAAATAATCAGCAATGTACGCTTTTTTAAGAGCTGTTGGCAGTGTGCTCACAGATCAGAAATTCCCCACCAGTTGAGAACCACTGGTGTAGAGGGTATCAAAGTTCCAAATATAGATTTGTTTTCTTCTGGTCTCTAAAGGTTGTTTGAATGGGGTGGGAGAGTGGTGGGGTGGGGGGAGCGGGCTCAGTTTATGGAAGTGAGGCTAAACAGCCACGTGCTGGATCATCACGTGTCAGCTCTGCATGTCTGAAAGCCTCGGGTGGTGGGTCGATTCCATGTACTGCTCCTGCCTTCCCTTGAAGTACAGCGCAGTACATCCAGAACAGCATTAATATCTATCAGTCAGGTGTGTGGCATAGAGAACATCAATCGTGGGTAAAAGTACCGGAAGACATGTCGGACTGGTACAAGGTAATAGTCACTTGGTCGTGAGTGCAGAGAATGGGCAGCAGGTCGCACAGAATTTAAGGTGCAACAACTGATTCTGGGCAACACACATCTAAGTGACTTAGTGATCTATACTAGTGGGTCATTGGTGAGGTACAGACGTAGTGGCTGGGGTTTCATTGCAAATGCTAATGGATGAAAAAGGAGAATATGGCATATGAGGCTACAACCTACAGCATGAGAATGGAGGTGGAAGCAGTAACAGCAGCCTTCTGATGGTCGGAGGAGACCATTGCAGCACACATTGTATTCATTACGGACTCATGGAGCATGCTTAGTGAGGTGGAGAAAGGAATGTTTTGTGTAGAATGGCTTGCCTCGCTTCAGAGGTCACAGATTGTGAGAATTGTTTGGATATTTTGCCCTGGCCATGCGGGAGTGCGGGGGAATGTACAGGCTGATAGGCTGGCAGGGAATGCACCTTTTGGTGGTAGATTACCTATGGACAAGGGATGGGTGGTCAGACGCCTTTAGAACCAGGAGGAGAAAGAGATGGAACAGTCAGAGCACCCATATGTGGAGAGAAGGATATGGCAGGGGATTGACATGGGCTCTGGACGAATCTCATAACTGAGAGGAAAGATCAGGAGAACTTTCAATCAGTTGGAACCATTAGCAGTTTGACTCTTCGCTGGCTGTTGAAAGAGGGGACACAGTGGGCGTGGGAATGTCCTGAATAAAGTGAATTCATTTCTTGGCTTAACCCAACTCAGCATCCAGAACAAATGTTGACTTCCTGTTCACATCACAAACTGCTGCCTATTCCTGTCTTGGGGAAGACAATTACAAGCACCTCATAAGTCGGAGTGGGTTCACCTGATGGTGAGGGACACTGGTCATAGGATCGTTGTCTTGCTTAGGGACTTCTGCTTGGTTTACAGTCCAGTGCACTCTCTACTGGTGGCCTACACTGGAGTTCAATGTGTGTGAATGACAAAAACCCACAAGAATATTGGATGAACAAATAAGAACTGGGGATAGTTTTCTTATTTTCATTTCTCTTGTTTGATTAAGCAAGGAGGATTAAACTAGTGTCTTCTCTGGGTTTGGTTACACAAGGAATTTAGAATTTGTGTCTTCCCTTTGTTGTTTTAATAAAGAGATTAGAACAATATTGTCTCCCCTAATTATGGTCAGTAAGGGTTCAATGGTGTCTTCCCTTGCTATAGTTTAATGAGAATTGTTGAACAACAGTGTCTTCTTTGGGTTTGTTTTATAGAGATTAGAACAAGAGTGTTTTCCCTAATTATGGTCAGTAAGGGTTCAATGGTGTCTTCCCTTGCTATAGTTTAATGAGAATTGTTGAACAACAGTGTCTTCTTTGGGTTTGTTTTATAGAGATTAGAACAAGAGTGTTTTTCCCTAATTATGGTCAGTAAGGGTTCAATGGTGTCTTACCTTGCTATAGTTAATGAGAATTGTTGAACAACAGTGTCTTCTTTAGGTTTGTTTTATAGAGATTAGAACAAGAGTGTCTTCTCTGAGTTTGGCTCCACTTGAAAAAATGTATTTCCATATTTTTATGTTTTATTAAATAATTACTTCAAAACTGATTACAAGTTTAGTAATCATTCAAAAGTTATCAAATTGCTGTTTCAGGAACTGGTAAAAATTGCAGTGACCCCAGGCGAATCACCAGATATCAGTTGTCGTATTCCGTTATTTTATGCTTCCAGTGTTGCACCAGTTTGGACCGTACAGGTTGGAGTTATTTTTTTTATGTACTCTTGAAGTCACTTGTAAAGTAGTTTACATATATTCTGTTATTGTGGGGGTTTGGCAGTATGTAGTATGTAGATGTCTATTTTAGTACTGTTAAATGTAGGGATCATGGTTGCAGTTTTCTTGCTGTTGATAGGAGAAAGAGTAGCAGACGGTTGAGTGGTGTAACAAATGGTTGAGTGGTGTAACAAATGGTTGAGTGGTGTAACAAATGGTTGAGTGGTGTAACAAATGGTTGAGTGGTGTAACAAATGGTTGAGTGGTGTAACAAATGGTTGAGTGGTGTAACAAATGGTTGAGTGGTGTAACAAATGGTTGAGTGGTGTAACAAATGGTTGAGTGGTGTAACAAATGGTTGAGCTGTCATGGTGCCAGCCTGTCAGTGTGGAGACAATATTTAGGTTTAGTGTAGAGATTAAGGCAGTAGTTTGTGATGTGGCAGATACAACCATTAGCTGGTTAGAATCCTGGGGATTGAGCCTGCACTGTTTTGATAAGCAGACACACTAATCACTGTGCCAGAATGGCTCCATTTTGTTAGTGGTTTTTGCAATTTCTGTAATTTTCATCTGCATTCAATGTTTGATAGGCTTTTATTTAAATTATATTTCAGAGAGACTTGGCAACGTTATTATTATCACTTGGCTGTACAGGAAGTGCTCTTGATGTGTTTGAGAAGCTGGAATTGTGGGACGATGTTATTGCTTGTTATCAGAAACTGGGGAAACGAGAAAAGGTTAGTTTAGTTGACGCAATAAGACAATGAAAGGTGTGATTTATTTATGTCAGTCAGAAGAATGACATTATGGGCAGTGGGAATGTTGTTTTTAGAATGTTGAGAATATAATGGATGGTTTTAAAAATGTTGAGAATGTCATGGATGTTTTTAAGAATGCCAAGAAAATTTGGATGTTTTTTAAGAATATTGAAAATATGGATGTTTTTAAGAATGTTGAGAATATTATGGATGTTTTTAAAATTGTTGAGACTATTATGGATGTTGATAAGAATCTTAAGAATGTCAAGGATGTTTTTAAGAATGTTGAGGTCATGAATATTTTTGAGAATGTCATGGCTGTTTTTTACGAATGTTTAGAATAACATGGATGTTTTTAAGAATGTTGAGAATGTCATGGCCAGAGATGAAAACAAATGCTGAGACACTGAGAGCTGCAAGTGTTATGAGATCTCTCATCAAAACCTCTAGGACGAGACAAATAAACATTAACAAAAATTGCAACCAAAGAAGTGCAATGTTGTTGAGGTGCCTCATTCTCCTGATGTGCTTCTCGTGTCTGGCCGTGTCACTTCCTACTCCAAAAGCTGCTGGATAGATTGAGACGGTGGCATGGAAGAATATCATCAGCAGAGTTGATCCAGAACATCAAAGACAGATCTGTGGAGAGCCATGAACGCCTACGCTAGTTCGCAGGGCACTAGAAAATGATGGTGATGAAATATCTCAATCCACAGGAAAGTGGATTCATTAGCATCAAAGTCCTCTGGTCTCGTCATCTCTCTAAGGACATTACTAATATCGGGTCACAATCCATAGGCTGGTCATCTGCAGGGGATGCAGAGACAGCAAGTTTACCAGCTCGTTCATTTTCCTCAACTCTTGCATGTCCTGGAACGAAGATGAAAGTGACTTAACGAGCAGCAAATCTCCGCAATGATTCAGTCCACTGTCTACGTACAGAACCCACCTCGACCTTTCAACTCACGCTCATTGAATAATTGCCTATGCCTTTTCATAATGGGTTCTTAACTTTTCTCCAAGTTGGAAGTGGGAAAGTGGCTGTATCTGCTCTTCATTACATGTTCCATTTCGTGGTCTGTGATAAACTTTTTGAGAATCACTGATGATGATTTCTGTCACCTGATTTCCATGTTTGCAGGCGGAGTCAGTGATCCGAGAATGTCTTGCTGTCCAGGAGACACCATCCCTGCTGTGTTACCTTGGCGATGTCACTCGGGAGCTGGAGCCCTATCAGCGGGCGTGGGAGCTGTCGAGTCATCGCAACGCTCGCTCCATGAGGTGTATGGGCTATATCTACTTCCAGGAGGAGAAGGTGAGTACACTGGGTTCTGCTTGAGGTCATGTTGGTTCGTGAGGTGAGAGCACTGGATTCTACTTGAGGTCTTGTTGGTTCATGAGATGAGAGCACTGGGTTCTGCTTGAGGTTTTGTTGATTCATGAGGTGAGAGCACTGGGTTCTGCTTGAGGTTTTGTTGATTCATGAGGTGAGAGCACTGGGTTCTGCTTGAGGTTTTGTTGGTTCATAAGGTGAGAGCACTGGGTTCTGCTTGAGGCTTTGTTGATTCACGAGGTGAGAGCACTGGGTTCTACTTGAGGTTTTGTTGATTCATGAGGTGAGAGCACTGGGTTCTGCTTGAGGTCCTGTGGATTCATGAGGAGAGAGACCTGGGTTAAGCTTAAGGTCATGAGTTTCGTGAGGTGAGAGCTCTGTAGTTTCATATGTCTGTGAGTATTATCCAATGCCTTTACTTCTGGAGACCCTTGCAGTCTCATAAGTCTGTGAGTGCTGCCCAATGCCTATACTTCTGGAGACCAACAGTAGAAGAGACAAAAGACTGCCCAAACTTTGATCTGAACCTGTGAGAAGAAGATTCTCAGAAAGTTCTGGCCACACAGAATTAACAAACAAGAATTGCCTGGATGTGGCAGGCCAGTGAACACTGCCCCAGATGGTGTGTTTGATTGACTGTCTCCTCACAGAAGGCACTATCATCATCACCTGAATTGTCATAGCCTGGACTATATGGGGGAAGCAAAGGTTGTTTGGCTGAGGATGTTGTGTACATTGTCATGTGTTTATGAGATTGTGTACATTGTCATGTGTTTCTGATATTGTGTACATTGTCATGTGTTTCTGATATTGTGTACATTGTCATGTGTTTATGATATTGTGTACATTGTCACATGTTTCTGATATTGTGTACATTGTCATGTGTTTCTGATATTGTGTACATTGTCATGTGTTTCTGATATTGTGTACATTGTCACATGTGTTTCTGATATTGTGTACATTGTCATATGTTTCTGATATTGTGTGCATTGTCACATGTTTCTTTATTGTGTACAGTGTCACATGTTTCTTTATTGTGTACAGTGTCACATGTTTCTGATATTGTGTACAGTGTCATGTGTTTCTGATATTGTGTACATTGTCATGTGTTTCTGATATTGTGTACAGTGTCACATGTTTCTGATATTGTGTACAGTGTCACATGTTTCTGATATTGTGTACATTGTCACATGTTTCTTTATTGTGTACAGTGTCACATGTTTCTGATATTGTGTACAGTGTCATGTGTTTCTGATATTGTGTACATTGCCATGTGTTTCTGATATTGTGTACAGTATCCGGTGTTTATGAGACTGACAAGTGTCATATTATCATGTGTACCATGTTTAAGTTGTGAACATTCTGTTATATTTTATGTCACTTTCAGTCTAGGGTTGGGTTTATGGTAACCACGTTTGAGGACATGTAGGGTCTGTGTTTGGTAACCGGCCGTGTTTGATGTTCTTCTAATTTGTATGTATATCATGTTTGACGTCATTGTATGTATCATATACACCATGTTTGAGGACATATTCTTATGTTTTTTTGTATATTGACAGTTTGAGCAGGCAATAGAATGTTTTGCCACAAGCTTGAAAATCAACTGCCTACAGGTGAGAAATTGTTCTGTGTTACATTCATTGCATTTTTGTTGTCCGTACCATAAGTGTGTTTGTACGTGCATCTGAACATTATGTTGTGATTGTTGTCCAGTGCTATATTGTTGTCCAGTGCTGTGATGAATGTTGTGATTGTTGTCCAGTGCTGTGATGAATGTTGCGATTGTTGTCCAGTGCTATATTGTTGTCCAGTGCTATATTGTTGTCCAGTGCTGTAATGAATGTTGTAATTGTTGTCCAGTGCTGTAATGAATATTGTAATTGTTGTCCAGTGCTATATTGTTGTCCAGTGCTGTGATGAATGTTGTGATTGTTGTCCAGTGCTATATTGTTGTCCAGTGCTGTGATGAATGTTGCGATTGTTGTCCAGTGCTATATTGTTGTCCAGTGCTGTGATGAATGTTGCGATTGTTGTCCAGTGCTATATTGTTGTCCAGTGCTATATTGTTGTCCAGTGCTGTAATGAATGTTGTAATTGTTGTCCAGTGCTGTAATGAATATTGTAATTGTTGTCCAGTGCTGTGATGAATGTTGTGATTGTTGTCCAGTGCTGTGATGAATGTTGTGATTGTTGTTCAGTGCTGTATTGTTGTCCAGTGCCATGTGATCAAATACTTTTGGTACAGTTTTGTCCACTAGCTAGAACAAGAGGCAATATAGTCACTAATGAGAGTGTTGTTGCCGTGGCAACTACATCCAGAATGGAGATAGATGGGTGGTCACTTGGATATCTGAAGGGCAGGTCAGGCCGGGGGAGACCAAAAGAGAAGATGCTGGACAACTTGACATGGCATGGAGCAATGCTGGTATCAGAAATGATTCACATCATACAAGACGGAAGGAAGGCTGTGGACAGATATGATGACAAAAGCCACATGGCATGGACTATAAGAAGAGTTTTAAAATGTTCCCTAGATAACCCTGCAGGATTATTGTCGCTGACTATAAGAAGAGTTTTAAAATGTTCCCTATATAACCCTGCAGGATTATTGTCACTGACTATAAGAAGAGTTTTAAAATGTTCCCTATATAACCCTGCAGGATTATTGTCACTGACTATAAGAAGAGTTTTAAAATGTTCCCTATATAACCCTGCAGGATTATTGTCGCTTGGAGTTTCCCATATACTGCTTATAGTGTTAATTTAGTTATAACAGTATTTGTTTGTTCAAAATGTGAAGAACCAGACACGGGAAACACATTCTTGTAGAGTTAAGTAAACCAGTGGCTGCTGAGATATGCAGTGGTTTGTGGCTCTGGCAGGAAGGGGAGGCCATGAGACAGGTTCGGACGTGATAACAAGGTGTCTGCAGGAACGGTCAGCTCACATGCTCTGGAACAAAAGAAAAAGCAGCAGGATATAACAATATGAATTGCAAACAATTAAGTATATTTAGCTCCTGCGAAAAGAAGAGACATACTAAACACAGACACAATGTATATACCTTACAAAGAAATCCATCATACACAGGTGAAAACAAAGTGTGACATCCAAAATCAGAAACAATCAATAAATATATAAAATGAAATAATAAAATAAAAAATAAGTACAATAGGACACAAAGGACGGCCGACATTTCGATTCTAAGAATTTTTGTCAAGGGCAGGACGACACAAACAGATGAAAAAAACACAAAATGAATAAAGTCGCTTAAAAGTCAACAGGGTCGACTTCATTGTGCCGGGTTTGATCCCATATAGCTCGCACAAAGCACAAACTCCGTAGCTCTAGCGACGACCCACAGGAGTCTCCGAAAAATTTCACTCGTGAACCAAAGGACGCGTCCCGGAATTGAACTCACAACCTTAGGAGCCCGAATCAAACGGCTTGACCACTTCGCCATGGAGACTCCCGCCAAGGCTGGTGTGGTCAGTCACATAACATGAATTAACACAACTACTTGGTTCCCATATGGGAGCAGAAATGTTCTTCATGCTCTTCGCCTTCTACACAGGAAGACTGCTGCATGGACATGCTGTGGAAACTGAAACATAGCTTGCTGCGTGTCCAGCACAAGATGTTAGGGCAGTCTGACTTTCACAGATTCCTGTGTGGCTTAAGTGTGGTTGTGTTGTTATTTATGTTTACGTTCACAGATTGCATTCTTGTGTTTTTATATGTTTCTGTTCACAGATTCCAGTGTTGTATTATCATTACATGTTTTCTGTTTACAGATTCCAGTGTGGTTGTATTGTTATTATATGTTTCTGTTCACAAATTCCAGTATTGTTTACGTATGGTCTATTTGATATGTTTCTGTTCACAGATTCCAGTGTGGTTCACGTATGGCTGTGCTGCCATGGCCTGCCAGAAGTTTGATACCGCAGTTAAAGCCTTCAGACAGTGTGTTTCTATCGATTACGATGTACGTACAAATAATCCTGTTTCAGTAGTCCATTATATTTGTAATGGTTTTAACATGCGAATATGTGAAAGTGTAGGTTCTATATCGAATGGCAGTAGAAATGTGGTTTGTGAGTAAAATGGAAAGAATACCATGGTTGTGCAGAAAAACAAATAAGACAGTCCTGCAAGAAACAAATGAAAACCATACATTAATGAGATCAAGATTTTTTGGGCCTGTTATAAGGAGAAGTAAACTAGATAAGCTTAGTGACAACTGGTAAAACTGATGGGGAGAGAGCAACGGAAAGAGTTAACTTCCTGGATGGCTTGGCTACATGGCATTATCGAGACAAGAGCACAGGGCTGATCCGTGACTGATGATCTTGTGGTGATCATGTGAGATGACGAACCATGACTGCGCACACTTATTGACACTAGCAAACATGATCCGTGTCTCCAAGTTGCATGTTTGACAGTTGGTATTATTCTCTTCTGTTTGTTTCACGTTGCTGGAGCAGTGATACAGTTAACTACCTGTACTGTTTGTTTCACGTTGCTGGAGCAGTGATACAGTTAACTACCTGTACTGTTTGTTTCACGTTGCTGGAGCAGTGATACAGTTAACTACCTGTACTGTTTGTTTCACGTTGCTGGAGCAGTGATACAGTTAACTACCTGTACTGTTTGTTTCACGTTGCTGGAACAGTGATACAGTTAACTACCTGTACTGTTTGTTTCACGTTGCTGGAACAGTGATACAGTTAACTACCTGTACTGTTTGTTTCACGTTGCTGGAGCAGTGATACTGTTAACTACCTGTACTGTTTGTTTCACGTTACTGGAGCAGTGATACAGTTAACTACCTGTACTGTTTGTTTCAATTTGCTGGAGCAGTGATACAGTTAACTACCGGTACTGTTTGTTTCATGTTGCTGGAACAGTGATACAGTTAACTACCTGTACTGTTTGTTTCACGTTGCTGGAACAGTGATACAGTTAACTACCTGTACTGTTTGTTTCACATTGCTGGAGCAGTGATACTGTTAACTACCTGTACTGTTTGTTTCACGTTGCTGGAGCAGTGATACAGTTAACTACCTGTACTGTTTGTTTCACGTTGCTGGAACAGTGATACAGTTAACTACCTGTACTGTTTGTTTCACGTTGCTGGAACAGTGATACAGTTAACTACCTGTACTGTTTGTTTCACATTGCTGGAACAGTGATACTTTTAACTACCTGTACTGTTTGTTTCACGTTACTGGAACAGTGATACAGTTAACTACCTGTACAGTTTGTTTCACGTTGCTGGAACAGTGATACAGTTAACTACCTGTACAGTTTGTTTCACGTTGCTGGAACAGTGATACAGTTAACTACCGGTACTGTTTGTTTCATGTTGCTGGAACAGTGAAACAGTTAACTACTTGTACTGTTTGTTTCACGTTGCTGGAACAGTGATACAGTTACCTACCTATACTTCATTGCCAGCACTCTGATACACATTTCTTTGTTTTGTCACATTATTTCCGAGTCCTGGTGTAGTGAAGACATTGTTTACATTTCTTTATCCCCATTTATAAATGCCTTCTCATATTTCTTGTACATTTAGTTTAAAACAAAAAACAGTGTATGAATACAGCAGTGACATATTAGTTGATCTTTGTTTTCTAGAATTTCGAGGCTTGGAGCAACCTGGCCACTTGCTACGTGAAACTTCAGCAGAAGTAAGTCCTCAGACATGTTCTTGTCATTTGTGCTGCCAGATTGTCCTGCAGAGGTCATGTGTACTGTAGGCATAATCAGTTACACATACTGTCATACCTACATATGTCGTGTTTGTAGTATATGAGTATTGTATATGTTGTCAGTGCTTGAGTATTGCTTTTACTATAAAGTATGAGAGTGTTGATGTAAAACGTCTTAGTGTTGTGTACTGTAAGACACATCAGCATCCAGGGTCCTATAGCATGATTGTATGTTGTATGGTCAGTCGAGTAATGGAGACTCCACGGAGAACATGTTCAACCATATTCCTCAAGCTGAAAAGATTGTAGGTTCATTTCCAAACTGCACCATTCAGTTTCCATGGTAGGAGCTAGAGTTCAGGCTCTGTGTGATGTCGTCAACAGTGTCTCTGTAGAAACGATCCATGTGGAATAGAGCCTGGTCCAGTTACATTGACCCTCTTGCCTATAACCCTTCAGGCAAAGTAGGTCAAGGACCCTTGTACACACCTTAAGGCACATGGATATATGGTGCTAGACCCGTGTTTGTATCGACCACTCAGCTCTCCCGGGCTGGTGTGGTCAGTCTCATGTCCAGGGCTGGTGTGGTCAGTCTCACTCCAGGGCTAGTGTGGTCAGTCTCATGTCCAGGGCTAGTGGGGTCAGTCTCATGTCCAGGGCTGGTGTGGTCAGTCTCATGTCCAGGGCTGGTGTGGTCAGTCTCATGTCCAGGGCTAGTGGGGTCAGTCTCATGTCCAGGGCTGGTGTGGTCAGTCTCATGTCCAGGGCTAGTGTGGTCAGTCTCATGTCCAGGGCTAGTGGGGTCAGTGTCATGTCCAGGGCTGGTGTGGTCAGTCTCACTCCAGGGCTGGTGTGGTCAGTCTCATGTCCAGGGCTGGTGTGGTCAGTCTCATGTCCAGGGCTGGTGTGGTTATTCTGATGTCCAGGGCTGATGTGGTCAGTCTCATGCTGGCCACCTCACTTCCCCAAGACATGTCCTGGTACCCATGTTGAGCCCAGGTCAGTTTCACAAATCTGTCTCCATGCAGAATTAAACCCTCGACCACAAGGCTTGAAGGAAAACAAGCATTTAACCTCTGTGTTGTATATTCATTTGTCCAGGAAGAAAGCCTTCAACCTCCATGTTGTCTATTCTCTACACACATTAACATCTGTCATCTGCTATTCATTTGTCCAGGAAGAAAGCTTATGCCACACTCCAAGATGCCCTCAAGTGTAACTACGAGAACTGGAGACTTTGGGAGAACTGCCTCATTGTGAGTTTGTACTAACTGGCTTGTTTAGACGTGTGGTCTGAGAATCATTTAGTTCCCTGCAGGCAGGGCCAATCGTTTGTCTATTGTGGTGGGAAACCAAGAGTGAGAGATATCTCAGAGAGGTATGCCTGGTGTGTTACCCATGTGCTACCTTACTATCAGCCTCCTGCAGTGTGATCTTCACACTGATGGACATATCCACCTACTGTAGCCTCATCCTTTCATGTGGAACTCTTGTGGGTTTGTTGCCAGCCATGTCTAGATACTGTCTTCCCACTAATGTCTAGATACTGTCTTCCCATCTATGTCTATATACTGTCTTCCCACCCATGTCTAGATACTGTCTTCCCACTCATGTCTAGATACTGTCTTCCCACCCATGTCTAGATACTGTCTTCTCTCCCATGTCCAGATACTGTCTTCCCACCCATGTCTAGATACTGTCTTCCCACCCATGTCTGGATACTGTCTTCCCACCCATGTCTATATACTGTCTTTCCACCCATGTCTAGATACTGTCATCCCACTCATGTCTAGATACTGTCTTCCCACCCATGCCTAGATACTGCCTTCTCTCCCATGTCTAGATACTGTCTTCCCACCCATGTCTAGATACTGTCTTCCCACCCATGTCTGGATACTGTCTTCCCACCCATGTCTATATACTGTCTTTCCACCCATGTCTAGATACTGTCATCCCACTCATGTCTAGATACTGTCTTCCCACCCATGCCTAGATACTGTCTTCTCTCCCATGTCTAGATACTGTCTTCCCACTAATGTCTACATACTGTCTTCCCACCCATGTCTAGATACTGTCTTCCCACCCATGTCTGTATACTGTCTTCCCACCCATGTCTAGATACTGTCTTCCCAACCATGTCTAGATACTGTCTTCCCACCCATGTCTAGATACTGTCTTCCCACTCATATCTAGATACTGTCTTCCCACCCATGTCTATATACTGTTTTCCCACCTGGGGAATACGGTTTGATCAAAGCCTTGCTTATAATGAGCACATAGACCAGGTGATAACAAAGGCCAAGCGGGGTTTGGCTGCGATGCGGGTGATGGCGCAGCAAACTGAGCAGCGCCATCTATGTCTTCTGTACGAGGGGCTGGTCATGTCTGTTTTTGAGTATGCAATGGCAATCCTGACTCTCAGCCATAAGCAGATGGAAAGGATACAGAATAACGCTATGCGCATTATTCTTGATGTACAAGAGATACAGCATGCAGGGCGATGCGCTACCTTCTTGATTTTCCAACCATTGAAGAGAGAATACAAGTTTGCAGAGCACGCGCCTACCTCAGAGTTAACGCAAACACACAACATCCACTGCATAGTGAAATTATGAAGGTGAAGGGCAGCAGGTTAAAAAGAGGACGGTCATGGATGGGTCAAGCCGAAGACATTCTTCAACAGGTGTGTTCACTTGAGGACTTAGAACCTGGCGAGGAGTGGGTACAAGTGCCAACAGATTTCTGCACATCCTTTTCAGTTTGCATCCAACTAGATAGAAAATGCAGACAAGAAAATCCGGCTGCTGTGGAGGCTGAAGTACAAGAGTTGATTTTCGAGAATTCGCTAGACAGTGACGCGGTCATCTACACAGATGGGTCGGTCGTCCGACATGTGAGAAGCTCATGGGCCTTTACGGCTCGGGCTGGAGGGAGAATTGTGAAGGAGGACTCTGGTGCTTTCACTGAAACCACAAGTAGCCTGACTATGGAAGTCATGGCAGTAAGTAAAGCAATAACATGGCTTGAGACACAGACATTCAATAGGGCATGTTTCCTTAGCGACTCAAGAACATGATCAAGAGGATAGAGGAGGGGTTTGGTCCGAAGAGAATGGTTGCTGCCTCTGGAGCGGTCTTTGCTGGCAAAGATTAGTTTCATCTTCATGCCAGGGCATGTGGGAGTACAAGGAAATGAGCGGGCTGACAAGCTCGCTGGTGAGGCTACTGTGGAGGGCGGACGCGCCATGAATCAGGCTGACATTCTGAATGCTCTACGAGAAGTAAGACTTTTGCGTGAACCAAGTGATGACTGTGAATGTACAACCATGGCCAGACTGCAAGAACAGCAAATTAAAAGAGGGGTGGCCAAACAAGAACACTACGCAGGAAGCCAAAGAAGATTGATAAACCTACACAGAACTGGTGTCGTTAGCCGCTATACGCTGCGGGATTTGCTGAGGAGGGGATTCGAGCACTTATGGACTGAATGGTTCGATATGCAATGAGGATGATCTTTCGACTAACTATCTTCCCACCCATGTCTAGATACTGTCTTCCCACCCATGTCTAGATACTGTCTTCCCACCCATGTCTATATACTGTCTTCCCACCCATGTCTAGATACTGTCTTCCGAACCATGTCTCGATAGTGTCTTCCTAACCATGTCTCGATAGTGTCTTCCCAATCATGTCTCGATACTGCCTTCCCACCCATGTCTTGATACTGTCTTCCAATCCATATCTTTATGCTGCTTTCCAGTTCATATCTTTATACTATCTTCCAATCCATATCTTCATGCTGTCTTCCAATCCATATCTTCATGCTGTATTTCAAACCATATCTTGATACTATCTTCCAAGTCATGCTTTTTATACTGTCTGCGATGGGAAGTAATTAAGTAAGGTGAATTTTACGAATAACTTGTTTACAATAGTGTGAATTGTGTGTGTGTCATTTCTCAACATCGTTCCCCCAGCCTGGTAACACACTAGGTCCACTTGTCAACTAGCTGGTTGGTGCCGTCTCGAAAACAATTGTTGGGTGTGGCCTTAAACCAGTTTTGCACCGCCTCCATTACCTCGTCAACTGCAAACATCTGACCCCGCAAATGTTCTTACAAGGGTCCAACCAAGCGACAGTCTAATCGTGTCAAGTCCTCATGTTACAAGACTTCATATTTGATACCATGTAGTCTACCCACTGTATGCGGGAGGGTGTAGTCGTGCAGCAACAATACTCCTTTTGAGAGAAGTCCCTGGCCTTTTGATCGTATCGCGGGCTGAGACATGATGCTGTTTGTGAGTCAGTTTTATCTGATGGTCACATTGTTTAGAATGTCAGTATTGAATGTCAGTATTGTTCTTGTTCTACGCATGTTCTCTAACATTCAGTTCACATGGTGTACAGTGTCAGTATTGTTCTTGTTCTACGCATGTTCTCTAACATTCAGTTCACATGGTGTACAGTGTCAGTATTGTTCTTGTTCTACGCATGTTCTCTAACATTCAGTTCACATGGTGTACAGTGTCAGTATTGTTCTTGTCCTACACATGTTCTGTAACATTCAGTTCACATGGTGTACAGTGTCAGTATTGTTCTTGTCCTACACATGTTCTGTAACATTCAGTTCACATGGTGTACAGTGTCAGTATTGTTCTTGTCCTACACATGTTCTGTAACATTCAGTTCACATGGTGTACAGTGTCAGTATTGTTCTTGTCCTACACATGTTCTGTAACATTCAGTTCACATGGTGTACAGTGTCAGTATTGTTCTTGTCCTACACATGTTCTGTAACATTCAGTTCACATGGTGTACAGTGTCAGTATTGTTCTTGTCCTACACATGTTCTGTAACATTCAGTTCACATGGTGTACAGTGTCAGTATTGTTCTTGTCCTACACATGTTCTGTAACATTCAGTTCACATGGTGTACAGTGTCAGTATTGTTCTTGTTCTACGCATGTTCTGTAACATTCAGTTCACATGGTGTACAGTGTCAGTATTGTTCTTGTTCTACGCATGTTCTGTAACATTCAGTTCACATGGTGTACAGTGTCAGTATTGTTCTTGTTCTACGCATGTTCTGTAACATTCAGTTCACATGGTGTACAGTGTCAGTATTGTTCTTGTTCTACACATGTTCTGTAACATTCAGTTCACATGGTGTACAGTGTCAGTATTGTTCTTGTTCTACGCATGTTCTCTAACATTCAGTTCACATGGTGTACAGTGTCAGTATTGTTCTTGTTCTACACATGTTCTGTAACATTCAGTTCACATGGTGTACAGTGTCAGTATTGTTCTTGTTCTACGCATGTTCTGTAACATTCAGTTCACATGGTGTACAGTGTCAGTATTGTTCTTGTTCTACGCATGTTCTCTAACATTCAGTTCACATGGTGTACAGTGTCAGTATTGTTCTTGTTCTACGCATGTTCTGTAACATTCAGTTCACATGGTGTACAGTGTCAGTATTGTTCTTGTTCTACGCATGTTCTGTAACATTCAGTTCACATGGTGTACAGTGTCAGTATTGTTCTTGTTCTACGCATGTTCTGTAACATTCAGTTCTAAGCTCCAATTGTCTTGTGTAGTGGTTGGGACATGGACTATGACAGGCATCCAATATTGCTGTAGGAAAGATACCTGCTCTCAACATGTGTGCTGTTACTGTTTGCTGGAGGTGTGTCATAGATTCTTACTACTGCTAGTATCCATGACACCAGAATTTCTCTGCCTGTCTTCCTCTACCTCTCTTTCTATAAATATTTCCAGTTGTCACAACCTTGTTCTACTTAATTTTTGTTTTCTCATAATGTAGCCAAAAATTATTTCTGTCTCTTTCTGATGTTTGTGCTGTCTTTGTGTCTTAGCCTCCCTTAAAATGTCCAGATTCTCATTCTTGCTGTCCAAGGAATTTTCAGCATTCTTCTATAAAAACACATCTCCAAGGCTACTAGGGATTTATTTCACCCGTGTACTAACTGTCCAGGATTCATAGCAGTATGTTGAAACTGTTTCTATGTAACACGTGAGAATTATTTTTCTGATCTTCAATGACAAGGCTTCTTGTGTAAGATGATCTTCATTGATAAAGTGCAGTTTTTGTTTGTTCTATTCTGTTCTTTATCTGTGTGATGCATCTTCAATCTGATGCTATACATGTGCCTTGATATTTGAATTTCTAAACTTGCTCCAAATTACCACCATTTACCATAATTTGACATTTAAGCACGGCCTATTTCTTTGATACCACCATTACTTCTGTCTTTCTGTTATTCAAGTATTGGCCCATTTTTTACTTTCTATAACCTGCATCTATCATTTCCTGTAGTTCCTTCTGACTTGTTGTTATCAAAACAGTGCCATTACATAACATTAGTTTTATATTGTGTCCATCAACCAGAATCTGTGGCATTTTTCTGTAGATCTCATTATATGTTCACTGTACAATTACTGCTTTATATATTCTTTATTGTTTGCAGATTTTCTGCAATACAGATCTGTTTTTACTTCTAGAATAGTGTCCTGAGAATATATATAGCATTTTTTTGTGCCCTTTACTTCTACAAATACACACTGTTCATCACTAATTTCTGGTTTAAACTTGTTTCTTATTCATTCTCAGTAACCGCTATGTCATGTGACACGTGAGATTTATTGTCTGATGATCTTCACATTCTTAAGTGCATGGTTTATTTGGCACAGCTATAAATATAGATTTTAATAGGTCAGTAGGAATGTACCACTATTTCTGATGTCATTTGGACATGTTTTCATTATTTAGATTCCAAAGTCTCCTAGGGCCTCAATTTCCTCCAACGTAATGTTGTCTGGACTGGGTGCCATTTCATTGCTATGTATATGGTGTTCAAATAACATATAACGGCCAAGATAGCCGGAACATATTCTCCCATTGTACAGATGACATGTCTGTGATGACCACGATAGCCGGAACATATTCTCCCATTGTACAGATGACATGTCTGCGATGACCACGATAGCCGGAACATATTCTAACATTGTACAGATGACATGTCTGCGATGACCACGATAGCCGGAACATATTCTCCCATTGTACAGATGACATGTCTGCGATGACCACGATAGCCGGAACATATTCTCCCATTGTACAGATGGCATGTCTGCGATGACCACGATAGCCGGAACATATTCTCCCATTGTACAGATGGCATGTCTGCGATGACCACGATAGCTGGAACATATTCTCCCATTGTACAGATGACATGTCTGCGATGACCACGATAGCCGGAACATATTCTCCCATTGTACAGATGACATGTCTGCGATGAAGATAGTATTTTCTGTTACTATATCTGTGCAGTTTTACTTTCTGACCCTGCAGTTATTACTTTCTGCATCTGTGCAGTTATTACTTTCTGCATCTGTGCAGTTATCTTCTGCACATTGCAGTTATTACTTTCTGCACCTGTGCAGTTATTACTTTCTGCACCATTGCAGTTATTACTTTCTGACCCTGCAGTTATTACTTTCTGCACCATTGCAGTGATTACTTTCTGCACCTGTGCAGTTATTACTTTCTACACCTTTGCAGTTATTACTTTCTGCACCTGTGCAGTTATTACTTTCTGCACCATTGCAGTTATTACTTTCTGCACATGTGCAGTTATTGCATACAATAGGTGTACAATTATGATTACTCTGTTTATAGAAGGTTTTTACTTTCAGATTGGCACTGATTGTGGCGAGTTTGAAGATGTGATCAGGTCCTACCATCGACTGATTGATTTGAAAGACAAATGGATTGATACAGAGGTAATGGCTGACAGCTGGGCTGTGTCGGAGCTGTAGTGTTCATGGTTTGTTGATGATGTGCTAGCTCAGCGGGTTTTTTTTCTTTCGCTGAGTTTCCTGGTCATATTTTGTGATGTTACTTGGACTCTGGCATCAGCTTAGTAGCTGCCAAGCCCCTCTTTCAGCACCATCTTGGATTCTCCATCTTCATAACTAATTGAACACATTTGTGTAAACATAATCACATGACGCCATTTGTGTACTGAACCAAGTGAAGATGTGTAAGCTTAATCACATGAAGACATTTGTGTACAGAACCAGTTGAAGATGTGTAAACTTGATCACATGAAGACATTTGTGTACAGAACCAGTTGAAGACATTTGTGTACAGAACCAGTTGAAGATAGTGTAAACTTAATCACATGAAATTTGTGTACAGAACCAGTTGAAGACATTTGTGTACAGAACCAATTGAAGATGTGAAATATGGACAACAAGCCGAGAAGCATCTAATGGGAGTAGAAATGGAATATCTGATGACAATACAGAGAATACCATGGGCTAACAGAAAAATAAACCAGGAAGTCTTTCTGGAAAGAAATGAAAACCATAAACTGAAAGAGAACTGAGGAGCAGAAAAATCTGTTTCTTATGGGTATGTTATGAGTATACATACGGGAAAATGTAGTGGCAACTTGCAATCTTGGCTGGGAAAATTAAGAGATAACAAATACCGTACGTGGATGGCTTGGCCGCATGGAATAATTGGGGCAAGAATACAGAGCTGATCCAAGACTCTGGTGATGATGTGCACTGGTATACCATGATCAGTCACCTAAACTGGCATCGTACATAATGATGATACTGGATCCCACAAAGACACGAGCAGAACCAACTGAAGACGTTTCATTGTGAATCACAAGAAGACATCTGTTACAGATCACTTGAGATTTCTGTACAGAACTGCACAATCACATGTGAAACAACATTGTGTACAGGATTACATTTGTATGTATAATCACATGAAGACACTTGTGTACATGATGACATTGAGACATTTGTGTACACAATCATGCAAAGAAAATGTGTGTACAGAACCATACAAATACATTTGTGTACAGAACTGAATGAAGGCATGTGTTCAACCACGTGAAAACGTGTGTAGAACATAACACATTTGTGTAAAGAACACAAAAACAGTTGTGTACATAATGTGTACATGAGACCATAACACATGTGTACATCGCAACATAAAACATTTGTGTACAGAGCCACAGGAAGACATTTGTGTACATGATACCATAAAATATTAGTCTGACTGGCACCTTACCTTCTTGACAGACAATAGTTTGTAAAATGGAGTTATCTCTCCATAACACAAAGCCTAGGCTGAATTAAAAGACCATGTGTTGCCCATGCAGCATGATCCCTCTCTCGGCCTGTCTAGTTTACTCCAGAGGAAAGGTAACACCAATACATCTGGAACAAGATAAGCTGCCAGATCAGCAAAGCAATATTCTAACTGTCCACCTGTAAGAACTTTCATCTTAGGTCAATTGCCAACCAAGCCTTAGGGCTTGGTCTGCCCTGCCATAACATTTTGTCTTTAGGTTGCCATTCCTCCCACTAGAATAAGACTTGAAAACCTGTGTCTGTGAAACATAAGTGTACAGAGCCACATGAAGACATTTGTGTACATAACAATATTTGTGAAAATAGCCACATAAAACAGTATACAGTGCCACATAAAACAGTATACAGTGCCACATGAAATGTGTGTACAGAGCCACATGAAGACATTTGTGTACATATTATTTGTGAAAATAGCCACATAAAACAGTATACAGTGCCACATGAAATGTGTGTACAGAGCCACATGAAACAGTATGCAGTGCCACATGAAATGTGTGTACAGAACCACATGAAGACACTTGCGTTCCCACAGTGTTGCTAATGTCTGGCTGAATTCTCCAGGTACTGGGCATTCTCACAAGAGCTGTTGTGGAGAAAATCCCTGATGCAGACGGCATCCCAGCAGACCGACTAGGTGGCAAGTTAATGGAGCTGTTTGGGAGGATAACTTCCAAGGTTTGTTTTTGTATGTTGCTAGTGATGTCCCTTGACTTGTGCTTGTGAACAGCAACATTATATATATATACAGCAGTTGTTTTCTGTGATGTTGGGCAGAATTATCTTTGAGTTGTGATTACTATGTGAAGTCATGAATTGTGATTACTGTGTGAAGTCATGAACTGTGGAGAATATATGTTTACTAATTGTTAGGGGAAATTATGAAAAATGAATCAAGAATGTGTTGATTGTATGAAGTGATGGTTTGTTTGACAATTCTAGCTGTGATGTTTCAGGTGACATCTGATGGAGAGATATGGGCACACTATGGCAAACTCAGCAGCAACAAGATTGGAGATAAACAACCCGATCTAGACAAGGTGAGTTGTGTCAGCCAGGTCTCATCATCATCATCATGTGCGCTGGCACTGGCATTCATGTCTCTCCACAGATCTCAGTTTTTGGTGTTTTGGATCGATTCTGCTGATGATATTCCTCCATGCCACCATCTCAGTTCATCCAGTGTCATTTCTCTTTTCCCACTGCTATTTCCAGTCATGACACTGTTTTCCAATCTTTTATCTTCTCATGACCTACCCAAAGAATGCAGACTGCCTTTTTCTGATGAGAGTAGCCACTTCTCTTTGTGAGTTAACCTCTTTCAAAATATTTTCTGATGAGAGTAGCCACTTCTCTTTGTGAGTTAACCTCTTTCAAAATATTTTCTGATGAGAGTAGCCACTTCTCTTTGTGAGTTAACCTCTTTCAAAATATTTTCTGATGAGAGTAGCCACTTCTCTTTGTGAGTTAACCTCTTTCAAAATATTTTCTGATGAGAGTAGCCACTTCTCTTTGTGAGTTAACCTCTTTCAAAATATTTTCTGATGAGAGTAGCCACTTCTCTTTGTGAGTTAACCTCTTTCAAAATATTTTCTGATGAGAGTAGCCACTTCTCTTTGTGAGTTAACCTCTTTCAAAATATTTTCTGATGAGAGTAGCCACTTCTCTTTGTGAGTTAACTTCTTTCAAAATATTTTCTGATGAGAGTAGCCACTTCTCTTTGTGAGTTAACCTCTTTCAAAATATTTTCTGATGAGAGTAGCCACTTCTCTTTGTGAGTTATCCTCTTTCAAAATATTTTCTGATGAGAGTAGCCACTTCTCTTTGTGAGTTATCCTCTTTCAAAATATTTTCTGATGAGAGTAGCCACTTCTCTTTGTGAGTTAACCTCTTTCAAAATATTTTCTGATGAGAGTAGCCACTTCTCTTTGTGATTTAACCTCTTTCAAGATCTCTTCATTGCTCTTGTAATCCAACCACAGTAGTCTCATCATTCTTCTCTAGAACCACATCTCCCCAGCTTCCACCTAATTCCTCACTTGTCTGCCACTTGTCCATCCGTACACCATGCTTGGTTCAATATAGCTCATCAGAACTCTTGTTCTTACCTCGACTGACACAGAGACATGACACAGAGACATGACACAGAGACATTGTAGAGAATATTCTTCATCTTGGGGAAATGCTGCCTTTACTTGGGCTGTTAAACTTTTAACTTCCTTAATACACCTTTGATCTACTGTTGATAAAGTACACAAATATGTTGCTTTCTTTAAGAGTACTTTCATTCACTTTGATGCTGTGTTTTTTTCTTTGTAATAACCATCACTTCTTTTTTTTTCTTCTGTTATTCAGACTAAGTCCTTTGTTTGACTTTCTGTTGTAATTACATCTCATTTCTTGTAACTACGTTTCATTTTCAGCGACCTATGCGATGTCATCAGCAAAACACAGGTTGTTTACATTATGCCCACCAATCGATATTCCTGGCTTGTCTTATGTGGATCTCATTATTATTTCACTGTACATATCAGGTGATAGTACACAACCGTATCTGCAAATTAGGTGACAGTACACAACCTTATCTACAAATTAGGTGATACTACACAACCGTATCTACACATTAGATGACAGTTCACAACCTTATCTACAAATTAGGTGATAGTACACACCCTTATCTACAAATTAGGTGATAGTTTACAACCTTATCTACAAATTAGGTGATAGTACACAACCTTATCTACAAATTAGGTGATAGTTTACAACCTTATCTACAAATTAGGTGATAGTACACAACCTTATCTACAAATTAGGTGATAGTACACAACCTTATCTAACACCTTATACTTCTGAATTGATTGTCAATTCTTATGGCCGCACTTTGTTGCCAGTATTTGTTTAAAACCAAATTATTTTAAGCTCTTTACCAGCAATGTTGACAGTGTTCAGCTGTCCATTGCACTATTAAGATGTCATTCAATAATTTTGTGATCACTTCTTTCATCAGTTCACCAAGAGCTTTAATATCCTCTAAGTGATGTTATCTGACCGTGGGGATTTACCTTTCCTCATGTGTTGTATAGCATCTTTGACTTCTGCTTTCAGTATTGATAGTCATTCACATTAATTGTGAGGGTTTGTTTCTGATGTGCCATCATCATCATAAAACTCTTTTATATATCCTGTCCATCTTTCAATTATCTTTTCTTTGTCCATTAATATTTCACCTTTTGTTTTCAAAATAATTGATACATGCTTTCAAATGCCTGAAAATTCTTATTTCTTTGTGTGCATAGATTTTTAATTCAACAGAAAATGGAGGTGGAGGAATTCTCCTGTATCTGAGCAAATGGAGCAGAGACAACACATTCAGTGGCAACCATAACATTCTCAGTTGACTTGAGTTCTGAGGTAGAGGCCTTGAAGACTGCAGCAGAGATGGCCTGGGCAGAGACAATATCCAGAGAGATACATAGCTGTCATCCACAGATGTGAAGTCACTTGAAGACTGCAGCAGAGATGGCCTGGGCAGAGACAATATCCAGAGAGATACATTGCTGTCATCACAGATGTGAAGTCACTTGAAGACTGCAGCAGAGATGGCCTGGGCAGAGACAATATCCAGAGAGATACATACTTCATCACAGATGTGAAGTCACTTGAAGACTGCAGCAGAGATGCCTGGGCAGAGACAATATCCAGAGAGATACACAGCTGTCATCACAGATGTGAAGTCACTTGAAGACTGCAGCAGAGATGGCCTGGGCAGAGACAACATCCAGAGAGATACATTGCTGTCATCACAGATGTGGAGTACTGCAGCAGAGATGGCCTGGGCAGAGACAACATCCAGAGAGATACATGCTGTCATCACAGATGTGAGTCACTTGAAGACTGCAGCAGAGATGGCCTGGGCAGAGACAATATCCAGAGAGATACATGGCTGTCATCACAGATGTGAAGTACTGCAGCAGAGATGGCCTGGGCAGAGACAACATCCAGAGAGATACACAGCTGTCATCACAGATGTGGAGTACTGCAGCAGAGATGGCCTGGGCAGAGACAATATCCAGAGAGATACACAGCTGTCATCACAGATGTGAAGTCACTTGAAGACTGCAGCAGAGATGGCCTGGGCAGAGACAACATCCAGAGAGATACACAGCTGTCATCACAGATGTGGAGTACTGCAGCAGAGATGGCCTGGGCAGAGACAATATCCAGAGAGATACACAGCTGTCATCACAGATGTGGAGTACTGCACAGCAGAGATGGCCTGGGCAGAGACAACATCCAGAGAGATACAAGCTGTCATCACAGATGTGGAGTACTGCAGCAGAGATGGCCTGGGCAGAGACAATATCCAGAGAGATACACAGCTGTCATCACAGATGTGGAGTACTGCAGCAGAGATGGCCTGGGCAGAGACAACATCCAGAGAGATACATAGCTGTCATCACAGATGTGAAGTACTGCAGCAGAGATGGCCTGGGCAGAGACAATATCCAGAGAGATACATAGTTGTCATCACAGATGTGAAGTCACTTGAAGACTGCAGCAGAGATGGCCTGGTCAGAGACAACATCCAGAGAGATACATAGCTGTCATCACAGATGTGAAGTACTGCAGCAGAGATGGCCTGGGCAGAGACAATATCCAGAGAGATACATAGTTGTCATCACAGATGTGAAGTCACTTGAAGACTGCAGCAGAGATGGCCTGGGCAGAGACAACATCCAGAGAGATACATAGCTGTCATCACAGATGTGAAGTCACTTGAAGACTGCAGCAGAGATGGCCTGGGCAGAGACAATATCCAGAGAGATACATAGCTGTCATCACAGATGTGAAGTCACTTGAAGACTGCAGCAGAGATGGCCTGGGCAGAGACAAATCCAGAGAGATACACAGCTGTCATCACAGATGTGAAGTCACTTGAAGACTGCAGCAGAGATGGCCTGGGCAGAGACAACATCCAGAGAGATACATTGCTGTCATCACAGATGTGGAGTACTGCAGCAGAGATGGCCTGGGCAGAGACAACATCCAGAGAGATACATTGCTGTCATCACAGATGTGGAGTCACTTGAAGACTGCAGCAGAGATGGCCTGGGCAGAGACAATATCCAGAGAGATACATTACTGTCATCACAGATGTGAAGTCACTTGAAGACTGCAGCAGAGAGGCTCCTGGGCAGAGACAATATCCAGAGAGATACACAGCTGTCAATCACAGATGTGACGTCACTTGAAGACTGCAGCAGAGATGGCCTGGGCAGAGACAACATCAGAGAGATACATTGCTGTCATCAACAGATGTGGAGTACTGCAGCAGAGATGGCCTGGGCAGAGACAACATCCAGAGAGATACATTGCTGTCATCACAGATGTGGAGTCACTTGAAGACTGCAGCAGAGATGGCCTGGGCAGAGACAATATCCAGAGAGATACATGGCTGTCATCACAGATGTGAAGTACTGCAGCAGAGATGGCCTGGGCAGAGACAACATCCAGAGAGATACACAGCTGTCATCACAGATGTGGAGAGTACTGCAGCAGAGATGGCCTGGGCAGAGAAAATATCCAGAGAGATACACAGCTTTCATCACAGATGTGAAGTCACTTGAAGACCGCAGCAGAGATGGCCTGGGCAGAGACAACATCCAGAGAGATACACAGCTGTCATCACAGATGTGGAGTACTGCAGCAGAGATGGCCTGGGCAGAGACAATATCCAGAGAGATACACAGCTGTCATCACAGATGTGGAGTACTGCAGCAGAGATGGCCTGGGCAGAGACAACATCCAGAGAGATACATAGCTGTCATCACAGATGTGGAGTACTGCAGCAGAGAGGGCCTGGGCAGAGAAAATATCCAGAGAGATACACAGCTGTCATCACAGATGTGAAGTCATTTGAAGACTGCAGCAGAGATGGCCTGGGCAGAGACAACATCCAGAAAATACACACTGTCATCACAGATGTGGAACTGCAGCAGAGATGGCCGGGCAAGACAATATCCAGAGAGATACACAGCTGTCATCACAGATGTGGGTACGTACTGCAGCAGAGATGGCCTGGGCAGAGACAATATCCAGAGAGATACACAGCTGTCATCACAGATGTGGAGTACTGCAGCAGAGATGGCCTGGGCAGAGACAATATCCAGAGAGATACACAGCTGTCATCACAGATGTGAAGTCACTTGAAGGACTGCAGCAGAGATGGCCTGGGCAGAGACAACATCCAGAGAGATACACAGCTGTCATCACAGATGTGAAGTCACTTGAAGACTGCAGCAGAGATGGCCTGGGCAGAGACAATATCCAGAGAGATACATAGCTGTCATCACAGATGTGGAGTACTGCAGCAGAGATGGCCTGGGCAGAGACAATATCCAGAGAGATACACAGCTGTCATCACAGATGTGGAGTACTGCAGCAGAGATGGCCTGGGCAGAGACAATATCCAGAGAGATACACAGCTGTCATCACAGATGTGGAGTACTGCAGCAGAGATGGCCTGGGCAGAGACAATATCCAGAGAGATACACAGCTGTCATCACAGATGTGGAGTACTGCAGCAGAGATGGCCTGGGCAGAGACAATATCCAGAGAGATACACAGCTGTCATCACAGATGTGAAGTCACTTGAAGACTGCAGCAGAGATGGCCTGGGCAGAGACAACATCCAGAGAGATACACAGCTGTCATCACAGATGTGAAGTCACTTGAAGACTGCAGCAGAGATGGCCTGGGCAGAGACAATATCCAGAGAGATACATAGCTGTCATCACAGATGTGGAGTACTGCAGCAGAGATGGCCTGGGCAGAGACAATATCCAGAGAGATACACAGCTGTCATCACAGATGTGGAGTACTGCAGCAGAGATGGCCTGGGCAGAGACAATATCCAGAGAGATACACAGCTGTCATCACAGATGTGGAGTACTGCAGCAGAGATGGCCTGGGCAGAGACAATATCCAGAGAGATACACAGCTGTCATCACAGATGTGGAGTCACTTGTACTGAAAAGTAGAAAGTGTGGGACTAGCAGCTCTCCATAGACTATATCTGAGAGCAACACTCCATAGACTATATCTGAGAGCAACACTCCATAGACTATATCTAAGAACAACACTCCATAGACTATATCTGAGAGCAACACTCCATAGACTATATCTGAGAGCAACACTCCATAGACTATATCTGAGAGCAACACTCCATTGACTATATCTGAGAGCAACACTCCATAGACTATATCTGAGAGCAACACTCCATAGACTATATCTGAGAGCAACACTCCATAGACTATATCTGAGAGCAACACTCCATAGACTATATCTGAGAGCAACACTCCATAGACTATATCTGAGAGCAACACTCCATAGACTATATCTGAGAGCAACACTCCATAGACTATATCTGAGAGCAACACTCCGTAGACTATATCTGAGAGCAACACTCCGTAGACTATATCTGAGAGCAACACTCCATAGACTATATCTGAGAGCAACACTCCAGTAGACTATATCTGAGAGTGCAACACTCCATAGACTATATCTGAGAGCAACACTCCATAGACTATATCTGAGATGCAACACTCATAGCTATATCTAGAAGCAACACTCCAGTAGACTATATCTGAGAGCAACACTCCATAGACTATATCTGAGAGCAACACTCCATAGACTATATCTAAGAACAACACTCCATAGACTATATCTGAGAGCACCCTCCATAGACTATATCTGAGAGCAACACTCCATAGACTATATCTGAGAGCACACTCCAGTAGACTATATCTAAGAGCAACACTCCATAGACTATATCTGAGAGCAACACTCCGTAGACTATATCTAGAGAGACACACTCCATAGACTATATCTAAGAACAACACTCCATAGACTATATCTGAGAGACAACACTCCATAGACTATATCTGAGAGCAACACTCCATAGACTATATCTGAGAGACAACACTCCATAGACTATATCTGAGAGCAACACTCCATAGACTATATCTAAGAACAACACTCCATAGACTATATCTAAGAACAACACTCCATAGACTATATCTGAGAGCAACACTCCATAGACTATATCTGAGAGCAACACTCCATAGACTATATCTAAGAACAACACTCCATAGACTATATCTGACAGCAACACTCCATAGACTATATCTGACAGCAACACTCCATAGACTATATCTAAGAACAACACTCCATTGACTATATCTGAGAGCAACACTCCATAGACTATATCTGACAGCAACACTCCGTAGACTATATCTGAGAGCAACACTCCGTAGACTATATCTGAGAGCAACACTCCATAGACTATATCTGAGAGCAACACTCCATTGACTATATCTGAGAGCAACACTCCATAGACTATATCTGAGAGCAAGACTCCATAGACTATATCTGAGAGCAACACTCCATAGACTATATCTAAGAACAACACTCCATAGACTATATCTGACAGCAACACTCCATAGACTATATCTGACAGCAACACTCCATAGACTATATCTAAGAACAACACTCCATTGACTATATCTGAGAGCAACACTCCATAGACTATATCTGACAGCAACACTCCGTAGACTATATCTGAGAGCAACACTCCGTAGACTATATCTGAGAGCAACACTCCATAGACTATATCTGAGAGCAAAACTCCATAGACTATATCTGAGAGCAACACTCCGTAGACTATGTCTAAGTGCAAAACTCCATAGACTATATCTGAGAGCAACACTCCATAGACTATATCTGAGAACAACACTCCGTAGACTATATCTGAGAGCAACACTCCATAGACTATATCTGAGAGCAACACTCCATAGACTATGTCTGAGAACAACACTCCATAGACTATGTCTGAGAGCAACACTCCGTAGACTATATCTGAGAGCAACACTCCATAGACTATATCTGAGAACAACACTCCATAGACTATGTCTGAGAGCAACACTCCGTAGACTATATCTGAGAGCAACACTCCATAGACTATATCTGAGAACAACACTCCATAGACTATGTCTGAGAACAACACTCCATAGACTATATCTGAGAACAACACTCCGTAGACTATATCTGAGAGCAACACTCCATAGACTATATCTGAGAACAACACTCCATAGACTATATCTGAGAGCAACACTCCATAGACTATATCTGAGAGCAACACTCCATAGACTATGTCTAAGTGCAAAACTCCATAGACTATATCTGAGAGCAACACTCCGTAGACTATGTCTAAGTGCAAAACTCCATAGACTATATCTGAGAGCAACACTCCATAGACTATATCTGAGAGCAACACTCCATAGACTATATCTGAGAGCAACACTCCGTAGACTATGTCTAAGTGCAAAACTCCATAGACTATATCTGAGAGCAACACTCCATAGACTATATCTGAGAGCAACACTCCATAGACTATATCTGAGAGCAAACACTCCGTAGACTATGTCTAAGTGCAAAACTCCATAGACTATATCTGAGAGCAACACTCCATAGACCTATATCTGAGAGCAACACTCCATAGGACTATATCTTGAGAGCAACACTCCATAGACTATATCTGAGAGCAACACTCCATTAGACTATATCTGAGAAGCAAACACTCCAGTAGACTATTCTAGTAGCAACACTCCATAGACTATATCTGAGAGCAACACTCCATAGACTATATCTGAGAGCAACACTCCATAGACTATCTGAGAGCAACACTCCATAGACTATAGCTGAGACAACACTCCATAGACTATATCTGAGAACAACACTCCATAGACTATATCTGAGAGCAACACTCCATAGACTATATCTAGAGAGCAACACTCCATAGACTATATCTCTGAGAACAAACACTCCATAGACCTATATCTGAGAGCAACACTCCATAGACTATATCTGAGAGCAAACACTCCATAGGACTATATCTGAGAGCAACACTCCATAGACTATATCTGAGAGCAAACACTCCATAGACTATATCTAGAACACACTCCATTAGACTATATCTGAGGCAACACGTCCATAGACTATATCTGAGAGCAACACTCCATAGACTATATCTAAGGCAACAACTCCGTAGACATATATCTTGAGAGCAACACTCCGTAGACTATGTCTAAGTGCAAAACTCCATAGACTATATCTGAGAGCAACACTCCATAGACTATATCTGAGAGCAACACTCCGTAGACTATGTCTAAGTGCAAAACTCCATAGACTATATCTGAGAGCAACACTCCGTAGACTATATCTGAGAGCAACACTCCGTAGACTATGTCTAAGTGCAAAACTCCATAGACTATATCTGAGAGCAACACTCCGTAGACTATGTCTAAGTGCAAAACTCCATAGACTATATCTGAGAGCAACACTCCATAGACTATATCTGAGAGCAACACTCCATAGACTATATCTGAGAGCAACACTCCATAGACTATATCTGAGAGCAACACTCCATAGACTATATCTGAGAGCAACACTCCATAGACTATATCTGAGAGCAAAACTCCATAGACTATATCTGAGAGCAACACTCCATAGACTATATCTGAGAGCAACACTCCATAGACTATATCTGACAGCAACACTCCGTAGACTATATCTGAGAGCAAAACTCCATAGACTATATCTGACAGCAACACTCCGTAGACTATATCTGAGAGCAACACTCCATAGACTATATCTGAGAGCAACACTCCATAGACTATATCTGACAGCAACACTCCATAGACTATATCTGAGAGCAAAACTCCATAGACTATATCTGAGAGCAACACTCCATAGACTATATCTGAGAGCAAAACTCCATAGACTATATCTGAGAGCAACACTCCGTAGACTATGTCTAAGTGCAAAACTCCATAGACTATATCTGAGAGCAACACTCCATAGACTATATCTGAGAGCAACACTCCGTAGACTATGTCTAAGTGCAAAACTCCATAGACTATATCTGAGAGCAACACTCCGTAGACTATATCTGAGAGCAACACTCCGTAGACTATGTCTAAGTGCAAAACTCCATAGACTATATCTGAGAGCAACACTCCGTAGACTATGTCTAAGTGCAAAACTCCATAGACTATATCTGAGAGCAACACTCCATAGACTATATCTGAGAGCAACACTCCATAGACTATATCTGAGAGCAACACTCCATAGACTATATCTGAGAGCAACACTCCATAGACTATATCTGAGAGCAACACTCCATAGACTATATCTGAGAGCAACACTCCATAGACTATATCTGAGAGCAACACTCCATAGACTATATCTGAGAGCAACACTCCATAGACTATATCTGAAGCAACACTCCATAGACTATATCTGAGAGCAACACTCCATAGACTATATCTGAGAGCAACACTCCATAGACTATATCTGAGAGCAACACTCCATAGACTATATCTGAGAGCAACACTCCATAGACTATATCTGAGAGCAACACTCCATAGACTATATCTGAGAGCAACACTCCATAGACTATATCTGACGAGCAACACTCCATAGACTATATCTGAGAGCAACACTCCATAGACTATATCTGAGAGCAACACTCCATAGACTATATCTGAGAGCAACACTCCATAGACTATATCTGAGAGCAACACTCCATAGACTATGTCTAAGTGCAAAACTCCATAGACTATATCTGAGAGCAACACTCCATAGACTATATCTGAGAGCAACACTCCATAGACTATATCTGAGAGCAACACTCCATAGACTATATCTGAGAGCAACACTCCATAGACTATATCTGAGAGCAACACTCCGTAGACTATGTCTAAGTGCAAAACTCCATAGACTATATCTGAGAGCAACACTCCGTAGACTATATCTGAGAGCAACACTCCGTAGACTATGTCTAAGTGCAAAACTCCATAGACTATATCTGAGAGCAACACTCCGTAGACTATGTCTAAGTGCAAAACTCCATAGACTATATCTGAGAGCAACACTCCATAGACTATATCTGAGAGCAACACTCCATAGACTATATCTGAGAGCAACACTCCGTAGACTATGTCTAAGTGCAAAACTCCATAGACTATATCTGAGAGCAACACTCCAGTAGACTATATCTAAGTGCAAACACTCCATAGACTATATCTGAGAGCAACACTCCATAGACTATATCTGAGAGCAACACTCCATAGACTATATCTGAGAGCAACACTCCATAGACTATATCTGAGAGCAACACTCCATAGACTATATCTAAGAACAACACTCCATAGACTATATCTGAGAGCAACACTCCATTGACTATATCTGAGAGCAACACTCCGTAGACTATATCTAAGAACAACACTCCATAGACTATATCTGAGAGCAACACTCCATAGACTATATCTAAGAACAACACTCCATAGACTATATCTGAGAGCAACACTCCATAGACTATATCTGAGAACAACACTCCATAGACTATATCTGAGAGCAACACTCCATAGACTATATCTGAGAGCAACACTCCATAGACTATATCTGAGAGCAACACTCCATTGACTATATCTGAGAGCAACACTCCATAGACTATATCTGAGAGCAACACTCCATAGACTATATCTGAGAGCAACACTCCATAGACTATATCTGAGAGCAACACTCCATAGACTATATCTGAGAGCAACACTCCATAGACTATATCTGAGAGCAACACTCCATAGACTATATCTAAGAACAACACTCCATAGACTATATCTGAGAGCAACACTCCATTGACTATAAAAGAAATCCAAAATCATTGTAATTATTGGGGGGGGGGGGGGGGGGGGGGGGGAGAAAATCTCAGCCTGATATAGACACTCATTATGAGACAGAGGCTTCTGAGAAGCACCATGTGGGAATCAGAACATCCAGGTCAGCAGAATGACAATGCATATTATGAATCTCCTGAATAGATCTGTCATGTTGTTTATGACTATATGTGTGATGTTGTTTATGACTATATCTGTGATGTTGTTTATGACTATATGTGTGATGTTGTTTATGACTATATCTGTGATGTTGTTTGTCGTATACAACCAGACATCCCAGTACCTCCAGAAAGCATACCGATGTTTCACACAGAAGATAGACTGGGAGAAGGACATAGATACCTGCAAGAAGATTTCAGATCAGGCCATCAATTTAGTTCAGGGTAAGAAATGTGCTTTCTTCCTACTGAGTTAGTGCTTATTTTATTATTTTTCTAATTATTTGCTTCTTGTACTACATTTCTAGTGAGTTAATTGCCTCTTTTTCATGTTCTCCCAGTCAGTTAATTGATTCTTTTTTCTGTTTTCCGAGTAAGTTAATTTATTTTTAATAACAAAGACACAAACAATAGATTGCACGATTTATTACCTGGCATATTTCGCTGCATCTCATCAGGTACATACCAAGCAATAAATTGTTCAATTTATTGTTTGTGTCTTCGTTATTCAAATTCACTGTGGGAAAACATTTCCTAGTAAGTTAGTAGTTTCTTTTACTATTACTTGTTTATTAGTTGCTTCTTTATTATTGAGCTAGTTGCTTCTTTTACTATTTTATTATTGAGCTAGTTGCTTCTTTTACTATTTTCTTATTGAGCTAGTTGCTTCTTTTAGTTTAGTTTAGTCGCCGGATCAACATCACGGCACACGGGTGTAATCCATAAGTGCTCCGTTCTACTCCTAACTCAAGCCTGAGTCCAGAGAATCTCAGCTCAGTGCACGATTTCTGTAGCACCGGCGAGGATCCTGAAATACTTTGGGTAGATTTGCAACATCTAGGATGAGTAGATAGAAAATAACATTGAAATACTTGTGTCCTGGCTGTTTGAGTAAATAGAGCATAACATTGATATACTTGGGCCTGACTGTTTGAGTAGGTAGAACATAACATTGATATACTTGTATCCTGGCTGATTGAGTAGGGAGAACATAACATTGATATACTTGGGCCTGGCTATTTGAGTGAACAGAACATAACATTGATATACTTGATTCCTGTGTTTGAGTTGGTAGAACATGACAGTGATATACTTGTGTCCTAGCTGTTTGAGTAGGTAGAACATGACATTGATTCACTTGTGTCCTGGCTATTTTAATAGGTCGCTTAAAAAAGTCGCTTAAAAGTCGACAGGGTCGACTTCATTGCACCGGGTTTTATCCCATATGGCTCGGTCTCTTTCCCCAGCACGGAAAGCATCACACAAAGCACGAACTCCGTAGCTTTTAGCGACGACCCACAGGAGTCTCCGAAACATTTAACTCGTAAACCGTAGGACGTTGCCCGGAATCGAACCCACAATCTTTGGAGCACGAGTCAAATGGCTTGACCACTTCACCACAGAGACTCCCTATATTTTAATAGGTAGAACATAACATTGATATACTTGGGCCTGGCTGTTTGTGTAGGTAAAACATAACATTGATATACTCGGGTGTGGCTGTTTGAGCAGGTAGAACATAACATTGATATACTCGGGTGTGGCTGTTTGAGTAGGTAGAACATAACATTGATATACTCGGGTGTGGCTGTTTGAGTAGGTAGAACATAACATTGATATACTCGGGTGTGGCTGTTTGAGTAGGTAGAACATAAGATTGATATACTCGGGTGTGGCTGTTTGAGTAGGTAGAACATAACATTGGTATACTCGGGTGTGGCTGTTTGAGTAGGTAGAACATAACATTGATATACTTGTGTTCTGGCTGTTCAAGTTGACTGAACATGGCATTGATATACTTAGGGCTTGTCTATATGAAGGGGTCAATGGAATCTTGATGTATGTCAGTCCTGGATGTTTGAATAGATAGAACATAACCTTGATATACTTAGGGCTTGTCTATATGAAGGGGTCAATGGAATCTTGATGTATGTCAGTCCTGGATGTTTGAATAGATAGAACATAACCTTGATATACTTGGGCCTGGCTGTGCAAGTTAGTAGAACATAACCCAATACATAAGCAACCACATATAGATAAAATTCAAGATTGGCAAATCAGCCACATGCACATGTAGATTGTGCTGTAGACAGCAGATCACACACTCCAAGACTGCCCCAAATATGACATATTTGGCAAATCTTCTGACCTAGAGAAACAACCAACCTAGAGACCAAGGGGAAGACCTAGAAGCAAATACCTGGATGGCTTGGCCACGTGGCATGGTCGAGACAGAAACACAGAGCTGATCCACGACTCTGGTGATCGAGTGAGATGGCAAAACATGACTGCCCACTCTTACCGGCATGGTACATGATGGATGGATGGAGAGAAACAACAGTGTAAGGTAAACTCTATGGACCACTGAGGGAACTCAAAGAGAGACAGTGAAGTTCATACAAGAGACAACATTGCATCTATAGACAGATGTCATACAAGAGACAACATTGCAGTTATAGACAGATGTCATACAAGAGACAACATTGCAGTTATAGACAGATGTCATACAAGAGACAGCATTGCAGTTATAGACAGATGTCATACAAGAGACAGCATTGCAGTTATAGACAGATATCATACAAGAGACAACATTGCAGCTATAGACAGATGTCACACAAGAGACAACATTGCAGTTATAGACACATTTCATACAAGAGACAGCATTGCAGTTATAGACAGATGTCATACAAGAGACAGCATTGCAGTTATAGACAGATGTCATACAAGAGACAGCATTGCAGTTATAGACAGATGTCATACAAGAGACAACATTGCAGTTATAGACAGATGTCATACAAAAGACAGCATTGCAGTTATAGACATATGTCATACAAAAGACAGCATTGCAGTTATAGACAGATGTCATACAAGAGACAACATTGCAGCTATAGACAGATGTCATACAAGAGACAGCATTGCAGTTATAGACAGATGTCATACAAGAGACAACATTGCAGTTATAGACAGATGTCATACAAAAGACAGCATTGCAGTTATAGACATATGTCATACAAAAGACAGCATTGCAGTTATAGACAGATGTCATACAAGAGACAACATTGCAGCTATAGACAGATGTCATACAAGAGACAACATTGCAGTTATAGACACATTTCATACAAGAGACAACATTGCAGTTATAAACAGATGCCATACAAGAGAGAACAGTTCTGTTATAGCCAGATTTCATGTGAATAGAAGAAGGAACCGTGATACATGTCAGGTCTTGTTTTTGTAGCCTCCGTCTGTATTGTTCATTTTAATATTACAGTGCTTACTTACTTTTACTCTGTGCTCTTTGTATCATTCAAATATGATTTGATGACCAGTTGATTACTCTAGTGTATTTGTTCTCTCTGACAGTATACATACAGTGTTGCCAGGGGAAACCACCACAGGACTGTCTACGTCTGCTGTCCTCTGCCAAACTGATGGTCAACGGTGCTCTTGTCAAAGTCAAGGTCTGCCATTATGTTTCTTATGTCTTCATTGGTTGTCTATGTTTGTGGTCTTTGAAAGCCTGTATCCTGTTAATGCCACAAATTTGTCTTTGAAAGCCTATTTCCTGTTAATGCCACAAATTCAGAGTGTTTGTGTTTTTATGAATGTCTTGATTTGATTGTTGGTGTCTGTGCACGTTCAGGTATTATTTTGTTCAGTTTATCATGGGGTACTCTCTTATTGAGGTGGAGTGACTCAGAGATTATGGTACTTCGCTAAAACGTGTGCATTCTTAGTTCAATTCATGGAGTGGAATCATTGGCAAAGAGGTTGTGATGCCCTGATTGATTGATTGATTTCTTCTTCTTCTTCGTTCATCCGGAGTTTTTTTTTCCGGATGTGATTGCGTTGTGCCTGTTTACAGCAGAGCTGCGTTCTTGCGCCGTTAGGCCGACACATCCGACTTCTGCGGGCATTTGTTGACCGGGTTAACCTTCCCGGGGGATTGATTGATTTAGGAATCGACATCACAGCATTCGGGGCATTCCCATAAGCGCTCCGTCCCCATCCTCAGCAGCCAGCGAAGAGTTCCAACACCAATAGTACCAGTAGCAATTTGATTATATGTCTGTCTCGCCTTTCCTCTGAGCGTTGAGTGTCGGCCAGAACCCCTCATCACCCCTCGCTGTCGCATTCTTGCCAGACCATGGTAATCCATTTGCTCCTCCGAGATGTACACATGCTCCCACAAGGTCGCAACCACGTCTGCTTTGTCATGTATCAATACTCCACCAAGTTCTGCAGAGCCAGCCAATCTGTCTGCCTGTTCATTTCCCAGCACACCGGCATGCTCCAGAGAAAAGATCCAGGCGATGCTTGTCACCCGTGACCTTCGAAGCAAAGCAAGCCACTCCGCACGAAGCCTGCCCGTCCTCACCCTCGTCAGCATGTTTTCTGAGTCAGTTACAATCACGATGTGTGTGTGTCGTATTCTCCATCCAGCGGAGAGCCACAGTGACTGCCTCCACCTCCATTCTTAAGCTGGATGTTATATCATATGCCAGGTTCTCCTGCACCAAATGTGATGCCCTGTGCATACTTAGTTCAGTTCATGGAGTGGACTGAGTGGATTATTCCAGAGAAGAAAATGGTGGTATATTCCCCCTGATCCTGTTGCCTTGTCAGACAAGGGCAACAAACCCAGCGGAGCCATGTGCACGCTGAAAGTCCATTGGTGGTTGGAAATGGGCTGGAGCAGGCTGCATAGGCTGCCACCCAAGCTAAATTTCAAATGAAAAAATGTAGCATGTCCAGAATGTTTATGGCATGCATGATAATCGTACACATACATTTGCATTGTTACCCTCTTGCAAGTTCATGCCCTGTGCTAAGATTCTCCTTGTGTGACCTGTGGGACTGGAGCACTTATGGATGCATTTACTTGTGCAATGTAAGTCATCCTTGACCAACAACAAGACATAGAGAAGACTCTTTGCCATGTTTGTGGAGACAATATGAGATGAAAACAGTTGTGTACCACTCCTGCGAACATGTGAGATAGAGCAAACACAGACACAGTGGAACATACCTGACAGTACAACAGTGTATATACCTGACAGTACAACAGTGTACATACCTTACAGTACAACAGTGTACATACCTTACAGTACAACAGTGTACATACCTTACAGTACAACAGTGTACATACCTTACAGTACAACACTATACATACCTTACAGTTCACCAGTGTACATACCTTACAGTACAACAGTGTACATACCTTACAGTACAACACTGTACATACCTTACAGTACAACACTGTACATACCTTACAGTACAACAAACTCAAACCAACCCGGTTAACAGGAATTACAATGGGGACAATAACAAAAATAATAATAAAAGTAAATTAAATTAAGATAAGCTAAACTACAGCACAGTGTGTCTGACATTTGGATCCTGTACAATAGTTCCATAGATGTATTGTTTCTATCTGGTCTGTCTGTCCCCAGAAACAACACACGGAGATCCTGTACAATAGTTCCATAGATGTATTGTTTCTATCTGGTCTGTCTGTCCCCAGAAACAACACACGGAGATTCTGTACAATAGTTCCATAGATGTATTGTTTCTATCTGGTCTGTCTGTCCCCAGAAACAACACATGGAGATCCTGTACAATAGTTCCATAGATGTATTGTTTCTATCTGGTCTGTCTGTCCCCAGAAACAACACACAGAGATCCTGTACAATAGTTCCATAGATGTATTGTTTCTATCTGGTCTGTCTGTCCCCAGAAACAACACACAGAGATCCTGTACAATAGTTCCATAGATGTATTGTTTCTATCTGGTCTGTCTGTCCCCAGAAACAACACATGGAGATCCTGTACAATAGTTCCATAGATGTATTGTTTCTATCTGGTCTGTCTGTCCCCAGAAACAACACACGGAGATCCTGTATAATAGTTCCATAGATGTATTGTTTCTATCTGGTCTGTCTGTCCCCAGAAACAACACACACACAGATTCTGTACAATAGTTCCATAGATGTATTGTTTCTATCTGGTCTGTCTGTCCCCAGAAACAACACATGGAGATCCTGTACAATAGTTCCATAGATGTATTGTTTCTATCTGGTCTGTCTGTCCCCAGAAACAACACATGGAGATCCTGTACAATAGTTCCATAGATGTATTGTTTCTATCTGTCCCCAGAAACAACACACTGAGATCCTGTACAATAGTTCCATAGATGTATTGTTTCTATCTGGTCTGTCTGTCCCCAGAAACAACACACGGAGATCCTGTATAATAGTTCCATAGATGTATTGTTTCTATCTGGTCTGTCTGTCCCCAGAAACAACACACAGAGATCCTGTATAATAGTTCCATAGATGTATTGTTTCTATCTGGTCTGTCTGTCCCCAGAAACAACACACGGAGATCCTGTACAATAGTTCCATAGATGTATTGTTTCTATCTGTCCCCAGAAACAACACACGGAGATCCTGTACAATAGTTCCATAGATGTATTGTTTCTATCTGGTCTGTCTGTCCCCAGAAACAACACACGGAGATCCTGTACAATAGTTCCATAGATGTATTGTTTCTATCTGGTCTGTCTGTCCCCAGAAACAACACACAGAGATCCTGTATAATAGTTCCATAGATGTATTGTTTCTATCTGGTCTGTCTGTCCCCAGAAACAACACACAGAGATCCTGTATAATAGTTCCATAGATGTATTGTTTCTATCTGGTCTGTCTGTCCCCAGAAACAACACATGGAGATCCTGTACAATAGTTCCATAGATGTATTGTTTCTATCTGGACTGTCTGTCCCCAGAAACAACACACACACAGATTCTGTACAATAGTTCCATAGATGTATTGTTTCTATCTGGTCTGTCTGTCCCCAGAAACAACACACACAGATCCTGTACAATAGTTCCATAGATGTATTGTTTCTATCTGGTCTGTCTGTCCCCAGAAACAACACACAGAGATCCTGTATAATAGTTCCATAGATGTATTGTTTCTATCTGGTCTGTCTGTCCCCAGAAACAACACATGGAGATCCTGTACAATAGTTCCATAGATGTATTGTTTCTATCTGGTCTGTCTGTCCCCAGAAACAACACATGGAGATTCTGTACAATAGTTCCATAGATGTATTGTTTCTATCTGGTCTGTCTGTCCCCAGAAACAACACACGGAGATCCTGTATAATAGTTCCATAGATGTATTGTTTCTATCTGGTCTGTCTGTCCCCAGAAACAACACACAGAGATCCTGTATAATAGTTCCATAGATGTATTGTTCCTATCTGGTCTGTCTGTCCCCAGAAACAACACACAGAGATCCTGTATAATAGTTCCATAGATGTATTGTTTCTATCTGGTCTGTCTGTCCCCAGAAACAACACATGGAGATCCTGTACAATAGTTCCATAGATGTATTGTTTCTATCTGGTCTGTCTGTCCCCAGAAACAACACATGGAGATTCTGTACAATAGTTCCATAGATGTATTGTTTCTATCTGGTCTGTCTGTCCCCAGAAACAACACACACAGATCCTGTACAATAGTTCCATAGATGTATTGTTTCTATCTGGTCTGTCTGTCCCCAGAAACAACACATGGAGATCCTGTACAATAGTTCCATAGATGTATTGTTTCTATCTGGTCTGTCTGTCCCCAGAAACAACACATGGAGATTCTGTACAATAGTTCCATAGATGTATTGTTTCTATCTGGTCTGTCTGTCCCCAGAAACAACACATGGAGATTCTGTACAATAGTTCCATAGATGTAATGTTTCTATCTGGTCTGTCTGTCCCCAGAAACAACACATGGAGATTCTGTACAATAGTTCCATAGATGTATTGTTTCTATCTGGTCTGTCTGTCCCCAGAAACAACACACAGAGATCCTGTATAATAGTTCCATAGATGTATTGTTTCTATCTGGTCTGTCTGTCCCCAGAAACAACACATGGAGATTCTGTACAGTAGTTCCATAGATGTATTGTTTCTGTCTGGTCTGTTTGTCCCCAGAAACAACACACACAGATCCTGTACAATAGTTCCATAGATGTATTGTTTCTATCTGGTCTGTCTGTCCCCAGAAACAACACACACAGATCCTGTACAATAGTTCCATAGATGTATTGTTTCTATCTGGTCTGTCTGTCCCCAGAAACAACACACGGAGATCCTGTACAATAGTTCCATAGATGTATTGTTTCTATCTGGTCTATCTGTCCCCAGAAACAACACACGGAGATCCTGTACAATAGTTCCATAGATGTATTGTTTCTATCTGGTCTATCTGTCCCCAGAAACAACACACGGAGATCCTGTACAATAGTTCCATAGATGTATTGTTTCTATCTGGTCTATCTGTCCCCAGAAACAACACACGGAGATCCTGTACAATAGTTCCATAGATGTATTGTTTCTATCTGTCCCCAGAAACAACACACAGAGATCCTGTACAATAGTTCCATAGATGTATTGTTTCTATCTGGTCTGTCTGTCCCCAGAAACAACACACGGAGATCCTGTACAATAGTTCCATAGATGTATTGTTTCTATCTGGTCTGTCTGTCCCCAGAAACAACACACAGATGCAGTAACTGGAGACCTGTCCCCAGATGTCGCTGATGTTTGCCAGCTGTTGGAAGCCTCTCTCTCCAGTGTTGTGTCCCAGGTCGAGGCACTGAGGCATTCATAGCCAACATGGAAGACTTGTTTTGTTGTAAAAGTAATATGTGCAATTATTCAATGTAAATAAAAATTACAATAAAGAAAATAAGAATTTGGATTTATTACTATTGTTTCTTAAATATGTCTTTGTGTTTTAATTTCTGGCAAGTTGCTTTCTTCGTCTGTCCTATAAGTACACTTGTGGATCATCATGGTGCCACAATGGATACGTTCATAGTCAAGATCTTCCCCTGCTCACTGTCTTCATGAACACATGTCAGTGTTGCAATGCCATAGTCTGTCCCTCCTATCATGTTTTCGGTCCAGGATTTCTTATGCCTATCTCTTCTTCACTGCCCATCCATCCTGGCATGTTTTCTGTTGATTTATGTCACGATCATTATACATCCATCCATTCATCATGTGCCATGGGTAAGTGTGGGTGGTCATGATTTGCCATTTCACTCGATCAACAGTCGTGAATCAGCTCTGTGTTCTTGTCTCGACCATACCATGTGGTCAAGCCATCCGGGTATTTACTTCTCTGTCTTCCCCTTGTTTTCTTCCCCTCGATCTTGCCAGTTGTCACCAAGTTCTCCAATTTATTTCTTCTCATAACATGTCCAAACAATTTTGACTGTCTATGTCTAATTTCTCTAATCAGTTTACGATTTTCATTTGTTTCTTGTAGTACTTGTTCGTTAGTTTTTCTGTCTGTCCATGGTATTCTTTGCATTTTCCTCAGAAACCACATTTCCACAGCCATCAGCTGTTTTTCAGCTTGACTGCTCATTGTCCACGCTTCACATCCATACAAAAGTACAGGTTCTATGTAGTACCTCAACACCCTTTTTCTCGTTTCAATTGATATCTTTTTATTGGTCAGTATGTTTTTCATCTTGCAAAAGGCTACCTTCGCAATGGCGATTCTTGTTCTAATCTCTTCATTATACACTTTAGAAATTATGGAAAGAATGAAAACTAAAGTCACAGGGTTGTGTATGGTATGTCAGAATAAACTTTAGACGTTCTGGAGAGACTGTACGATTTATTGCCTGGCATATTTCGCTGTATCTCGTCAGGTACTTACTGCAGAATTCACACAACATAAAGTAAAATAACTATATAACTCCTTCAAGCTGAAATATACTCATGTTCACACAATAATGTCAATTGTCTACCACGGTAATTTTAAACTGACTAACATGTCTTTCTGTTTGCACAAATTGGCCTATGTAGATTAATCATTATGGCTTCTGCAAACTTTAACCAGAGATTTTGTTCATACAACCAGGACCCGGGCTTTGAGCGTGTAGAATATATCAGTAACAGCAGGTCCCAAGCACTCAGCTGTGTAGAATATATCAGTACCAATTTGTTCATACAGCCAGGCCCCAGGCACTGAGCTGTGTAGAATATATCAGTACTAGTTTGTTCATACAGCCAGGCCCCAGGCACTGAGCTGTGTAGAATATATCAGTACCAGTTTGTTCATACAGCCAGGCCACAGGCACTGAGCTGTGTAGAATATATCAGTACCAGTTTGTTCATACAGCCAGGTCCCAGGCACTGAGCTGTGTAGAATATATCAGTACCAGTTTGTTCATACAGCCAGGCCCCAAGCACTGAGCTGTGTAGAATATATCAGTACCAGTTTGACCCTCCATGCCATGTGTGATGACTTGTTCTCTAAAGTGACTCCATTGTGTCCTATTACCTTTCTGGGTCTGAAATGCGTTGTTGGAGTTCTTTACCTTCTCTTCAGGTCACACAGAGTTCCTGGTGCAATGTTGGAGTTCTTGTACCTTCTCTTCAGGCCACACAGAGTTCGAGGTGCAATGACTGATACAGGGCCACACACATCAGGATGACTTGATCTACACCGATGGGTCAGTGGTGAGAAACAGATGTTGTGGTTGGGGGTTTCACTGCGAAGGCTAGTGGGTGATACTTGAAAAGGGAGAGTTTGGTATATGAGACTACGATTTCCAGCATGAGAATGGAGGTGGAAGCAGTCACAGCAGCCTGCCGTTGGTTGGAGGAGACACTGCATTCATTATGTTTTATATTATGTTGTTTGTCCACCAAGAATAATGATGACCATTCATTTCATCCAGTGGGGTTGAAAGTATGAAGCCGTGAGTTCTAAGATGGCTGATATGGCCTGTTTTGGCTCAAAATGCTCTTTGAAAATGTGGGCAAAGAATGCTTGACGTTCCAGGAGGAGGATCTCATGGAGTGGTTTTGGTTTTTCTGTCCAGCCTTTTCTTCACAGCTCTTGCTGTCCTATTTGCTTCACAAGTGACTGCACCCTTTTGTAATAATGTACGCCATGAATTGTGGTCTTTGGCAGCTGTCTCCCGAGTGTCATGATGAATTACAAAAGCTTTTAGTGAGATCTTCAGAGCATTCATTATGGACTCATGGAGTATGCTTAGTAAGGTGGAGAAAGGAATGTTTTGTGTGGAATGGCTTGCCTTGCTTCAGAGCTCAAATATTGTGAGAACTGTATGGATTTTCTGCCTCAGTCATGTGGTGGAGTGAACAGACTGATAGGCTGGCAAGGAATGCACCTCTCAGTTGTAGATTACCCATGGACAAGGGAGAAGTGGTTTGGCACCTGTGGGATCAGGTGGAGAAAGCGACTGAACAGACTGAGAACCCGTATGTGGAGAGGATTATATGGCAGGGGTTCTGGACGAATCACAAAACTGAGAGGGAAGACCAGGAGAACTTAAAATTAGATGGCAGTTGAAATGATTAGAAGTATGACTCTACACTGGCTGTTGAACGAGGGGACAAAGCACTTGTGGGAATGTCCTGAGTGCAGTGATGTTGGTACTTAGCTCATAACTCATAATTCATCTGTTTGTAAGTGTGTACTTATGAGGCTGGAGATAATAAAGAAACTGAAATGTAGACTACCTGTTCTCGTCATTCACAAAACTTGAACTTGTGTGCAGCATAGTTTTGGTTCCTTCTATTTTATGCCCATTCAGAGTTCTGTGAGATCCTACTGTCTTATGAAAAATAGTTAGTTGCATATCTTTTACAGGATGTTGCGGTCAACCCCAGCATCATTTTTTGGCTGTTTGTGATTTCTTGGCATGATTACTTACAGTAGTTTGCCATTGCTTTCTGAATGACTGGCACTCATATCTTTGCATGGAAACCAAAGCAAGGCAGTTTGCTTTTAAATTACCCGCCCGCAACTGTTTCAAATGTGGTATGTGGGATTAGGATCGGCAATCATAACCACTTTGCCATAGAATCTTATGAAATGTTTCTTTAAATTGAACTGGCCTGGTCTCACCCTATTTACTCAAGTGGACACCTGAATCGGCTATGTGAACTTGTTTTATTTCACTTTATTTCTAAGGAAGGATTCAGGGATATACTGCAGACAATGAATGACTTCTTGGTGCTTAGTATTAAGGCGGCTGAAAGGGGAAGGGGGAGGCTGAGTATGGCCACAAGTTACACAAGCAAAGGACAGGTGTGACTTGTCATTAACCAGTTAATAGCAGAAATGATCAACATCCATGCCCTTCAAGATCTCCCGGGATAGGCCAGGCACCTGCAAGCTTGTCTCAGTTACAGCGATGTCAATTCTTTATCATAATTATAATTAGTTTAAAGTACCGGCAGACAGGACGGACTGGCACAATGTTATAGTCATAGTAACACTGGGTTGTGAGTGCAGAGAATGGGCAGCGGGCCACACAGAGTTTGAAGTGCAACAGCTGATCCAAAGTAATACACACAAAGGTGACATAGTCATCTATAACGATGGGTCAGTTGTGAGAAACAGACGTAGTGGTTGAGGTTTCATTTCGAAAGCGAATGGACGATGACTGAAAAAACAAAAGGACAGTCAACCATATGAGACTACGACCTCCAGCATGATAATGGAGGTGGAAGCAGTAACAGCGGCATTCCGTTGGAAAGAGGAAACCACTGCAACACACATTGCATTCATTATGGACTCAAGAAGTATGGTTAGTAAGGTGGAGAAAAGAATGTTTCATGTGGAATGGCTATCCTCGCTTCAGAGGTCACAGATTATAAGAAGTGTATAGATTTTTTTGTCCTGGCTATGCAGGAGTGCGGGGGAATGAACAGGTTGATAGGCTAGCAGGGAATGCACCTCTTGTTGGTAGATTATCTATGGACAAGGGGGAGGTGATCGTGCGCCTATGGGACCATGTGGAGGAATTGAGAACCTGTATGTGGAAAGGATGAGAGTGCGGGAGATTGGCAGGGGTTCTGGAAGAACTGAGAGGGAAGACCAGAAGAACTTTCAATCAGATAGCGGTGGGAACGATTAGTGGTATGAATACTATTATACTATGACTCTTCGCTAGCTATTGAACGAGGGGGCGGAGTGTGTATGGGAATGTCCTGCGTGTAATGATGTCGGTTTTTAACTCAACTCACCTCAGTTCAACTCAACTCACCTTAACTCATCTCAACTCACCTCACCTTAACTCAACTCAACACAACTCAACTTAACTCGACTCAACTCCTCCCCCGATGTGTCTCCACCTTGCCGTGGTGGGGGAACTTGCGTGTCCCATTGACCCCATGTGCTATGTCGATGGATGAAAACTACATATCGGACAGCTTATGGGATAGGGGCCAGACTAAGTGAGACACAACCTGCTGCTCTACAGGTAGACTGAGGAAAGCAGTCAAAAGTTTAAATCAGGCGCATGAAGGCAGAAGTTCTTGGTCCGGATACATACTCTAAGGCTCTCTGTCGAGGGTTGTGGCTGAACGCCTCTAAGTCATAAGCCCTCCGATGTGAGAGCCGGGCCGATACCCACCAACCGAAACATGGATGTGAGATACTGAGCACGCTACATGCCCAGTTCAGATACTTGTCTGAAGGCTCTCAGCTGGGGGGTATGAGGGATCCCTGGATGATAGGGCCTGGCCGTTTCTCGCTCACTGCTGCATGGAGGTAAGGTGTGAGCCGGCAGCACATGTAGCCTACTTCGTAAGCGAGTACTAAAAGTTAGATGAAGTGCTCCAGTCGAATGAAATGGTTACGAAAACTGTCTGTATCTAACTCATAGAGAGTGTAGACAAAGGTGAAAAAAAGTCTAAATAACACGAAATGGAACGCACGGCTAGCGAATCCATTGCGTGGTCCGAAGTCCAAAGCGAAAGCTTACCTAGTGGATGTCGCCCGCAGACTGATCATTCATGGTGTGTGCTTGAGCGACCAGTGGCAAGCGAGATTCCCAACACTTGGAACTGAGGAACTAAAGCAGCATGAGCAGGACGTGGCAACTCCTCAGGTGAGCCCAGTCTCAGAGCAATATGTACCGGCTCTGCAATTATGGAAGCCTCCTTGGATAGCGAGGGAATGCCCATGGTCTGCCCCTGCCTTCCCTTGAGGGTTGACCGTGATGTTGTTGGCCGTTCTACTTTGACCAGCTGAGATGTGGGCGACACCACATCACTAACAGTCTTACGTTTCTCGAAACCCCGGGAAGCTAACCCGTAATAATGCCTGCTGAAGTCGGATGTGCTGGCCCACGGGTGCAACTAAATCAGGCACAACACACAAAAACGTCCGAGTGAAATGTCTTTCGTGCTAGGAACAGCTCTAACTAACTAGTTTTCCGAATAGCTCGTGTCCGGAAAAGCTCTGACTAGCTAGTTTCCGAATGTTCGTTGTGCCCGGAACAGCTCTGACGGGCACATCGACAAGCACATGTCCGAAACGAAAACTCGCTGAGTGGATACCGTCTGCCGGCCGGTCTGGTCAGTGCGGGAAAGGCTCGTGGTGAACGATATGCCCAATATATCGAAGTGAGGAATTCAAGCAGCCATGAGCACGACGTGACGATTCCCACGGTGAGCCCAGCACCAGGGCGCTATGTGTCGGCTCTGCAACTATGGAAGCCACCCTGGATGGCGGAAAATGCCATGGACTGTCCCTGCCTTCCCTTGAGGGCTTATCATGAAGCATTCGACTGTTCCAACTTGATAAGCTGGGATGTGGACGGCTCCACAAAAGTGAGAGTCCTACAGGAATGCTACCTGTCAAAAATGCACGCTAAAAGTCGGATGTGTTGGCCTAAGGGTTACGACCCAAGGGTGCCTAACGAGACACACCGCAATCACATCTGAAAAAACACTCCAGATGAACGCAAAGAAGAAGAAGAAGACTCAACTCACCTCACCTCAACTCAACTCACCTCAACACAACACAGCTCAACTCAGCTAAACTCAGCTCAACTCAACTCAACACAACTCACCTCAACTCAACTCGACTCAACTCAAGTTACTCAACTCAGCTTAACTCAACTCACCTCAACTCAATTCAGCTCAGCTTAACTCAACTCAACTCAATTCAGCTCAGCTTAACTCAACTCAACTTAACTCAACTCAGCTCAGCTCAACTCAACATACAGGCCGTGGCCGGCTGGCCGGCTGGCCGGCGCCGTACTTAGACCCTGGTGACGACAGTAGCCGCCCCTGTTACCATTAGAAGGGCCACCGGTCGGGCAGCGGCTGGGACATCAGCGCCGAACATCTGTCTGCTGTTTGTTGTACTTTACTACACAAGTTGTAGGCCACATCAGTTCGCTGCTCGCTCCATTTGTTCACAGACCACCTCGAGCAGGGAGAAGATATGAGCAGTGGCTAGACGTCTGCGGGGAAGAAAGCACGCAGGAGGACAGTCAGTCAGCATCGTCAACGATCGCCCGGACAACAGTCAGTTGTTTGCCACAGATAGATTAGATACAACAAGATGGCCAGCCTGGGCTCCAACACCGTCTCTCCGCTCATTATGCGCATTCTGGCCGCTTCTGTCTCCGTCTCTTACAAGGCTGGAAGTATTATCCGGGATATTTTAAAGGCTGGAGACCTGGGCATTGTTGAGAAGGTGCGGTTTGTGTGTAACTGTGTTTGTTCATTCACTAAACTAAGTCTATTCTTTTATTAAAAGTTTTAATGAATTTTACAAGAACTGAGTTCCTGACACCAAGGTGAAGTTTTCAGAATAGTTTGTTATTTATAAAACCAACACAGCTGAGAAGAGGCTGAAACATTATTTCCAACAGTACCCGTACCCGGTTCCAACCTGTATGTCAATTCTAAGCTGAGGTATCAAGATTGTGTCAAGTTCTTAAATAAACATAAAAGGAATATAGAAGAAAACGGCTTCTTCTTCTTCTTCTTCAGCATTCCGAGCCATTGAGGTTCTTTGCTGCAGATACCATCTGTCTCCATTCGTCTCTCTGGTTGACCTTCTCTTGCCAGTCATTAATTCCTGTATATATATTATATTATATTATCTCTCCACCGTCTTCTTGGTCTACCTCGGGGTCTACGGTCATTTATTTCCTGAGTGTAAGCGAGTTTTGTTTCCCTATTATCTTCCATTCTTTCTATACGCCCCAGCCATTGCAGTCTATTAGCCTTCATGATACCAGTGATTAGTGGGGACCTAAACAGATCATAAATGCCTTTGTGAAAACGGTTGCTTCAGCAAATTTTATATTGCTGCCCAGAAACAGCAATTGTTTACCATGTTTTTAAAACTGCTACAACTTTATTAATTTTGAGAAAACCCCTTAGCAACCATATATGTCCTTGTTCAGAACCACGTGACCTAACTGACTAACCTAGCAATTTTGTGATATTATGCAATATCGACATTAATATTCAAAATGCTCCCCTAATTTGCACAGGAATTTTCACAAGAATTCACATATAACTAATACTAATGTGCCAATGGCTTTGAAAACGAACTATACATATTTACCTCAGTATTTAAACTTCTTTCGTTCGCTTATGCGTAATTGCTTGACATCCTGATTTCTGTGGTGCGCCTCATGGTTGGTTGCCTCCGTATTCAGCACCTTTCCTTTGCTAGAGGAGACTATGGTCATACTTGAGTTTAGGTGTGTAGGCACGCACACACATGTCTGCGCATGCATGTACGTACATACACATCTAGAGTTTTCTGGTTATTTCTCAGTGACTTGCCGCCACCCCTTCTCCTGTTAGTTAAAACAGTTCTGCCACGTAAAGGCCAGGAGTTGGAGTTGCATAGGTGATGAATGCACGAGCCATTGGAGTATTTATGCAAGGTTGGGCGCTCACCCCAACCCCGCCTCCGGCTACATAACAGCAACATTTGGAACCTAGTATTTAAACAAATACAGCAAACAAATAGCTTTCACCGCAGGCATGCTTGAAACTAGAATATGTAAGTCTATTTATAGCTGGTTACAATCATGGAGCCGGTCTCTCTGGCTGAGGGGTTATAACACTTTCTCCGTAATCCCGTTTGTCACGCAGAGTCTCGTAGCGGGAACGAGCTGGGAGCGGTTCGTCCCCCGCTGGTGACTTGCGGGACACTGAGCCGGCCGCTCAGAAAGCAATGGCAAACTACTGAGCGTAATCTTGCCAAGAAATCAACAGACAGCTGAAAGATGCTGCTGTTGACAGCGATGTCCTGTAAAGGATATGCGAATAAAAAAAAAAAAAATCATGGAATTTTCCAAAATTAAAACAACATTTGGAATGTGGCTGAATATTGGGAAACAAATAAAGATTGTTGTCAGGTCACATGATCATGATCCCGAGTACCCAATTATGACATTCAGATCAAAGTGCCCAAGAACTCAAAGTAAACTAAAGTATTCACTCACAGTTGTCAGGATGTCAGTAGCTCCATTACTGAATCAGCACTAGAAAGTGAAAGCCAGTTGTGAGTTTGTCTGCCTTGTTTCACCACCTGCCTGGTTCACCACCTGCCTGGTTCACCACCTGTCTTTTTCACCAACTGTCTGTTTCACCACCTGCCTGGTTCACCACCTGCTTGTTTCACCACCTGCCTGGTTCACCACCTGTCTGTTTCATCACCTGTCTGTTTCACCACCTGCCTGGTTCTCCACTTGCCTGGTTCACCACCTGTCTTTTTCACCACCTGTCTTTTTCACCACCTGTCTGTTTCACCAACTGTCTGTTTCACCACCTGCCTGGTTCACCACCTGCTTGTTTCACCACCTGTCTGTTTCACCACCTGCTTGTTTCACCACCTGTCTGTTTCACCACCTATCTAGTTCACCACCTGCCTGGTTCACCACCTGTCTGTTTCACCACCTGCTTGTTTCACCACCTGCTTGTTTCACCACCTGTCTAGTTCACCAACTGCCTGGTTTACCACCTGCCTGTTTCACCACCTGTCTGTTTCACCACCTGTCTGTTTCACCACCTGTCTGTTTCACCACAAACCTGTTTCATCACCTGCCTGTTTTACCACCTATCTGTTTCACCACCTGTCTGTTTTCACTCTGCACATGCTGACTAAAAAACAACAACCGCTGAACATCCTAACAAATGTCTCTCAGGTTGGAGAGGAAAGACAACACAATACTGAATGGTGCCTCATCATTTGAGAACAGAAGAGAAAAGACAACACAATATTGAATGGTGCCTCATCATTTGAGAACAGAAGAGAAAAGACAACACCTTAGTGAATGGTGCCTCACCATGTGAGAACAAGAGGAAAGGCAACACAATACTGAATGGTGCTTCATCATTTGAGAAGAGAAGAGAAAAGACAACACAATACTGAATGGCGCCTCACCATTTGAGGACAGAAGAGGAAAGACAACACAATATTGAATAGTGCCTCATTTGAGAAGAGAAGAGAAAAGACAACACAATACTGAATGGTGCCTCATCTGAGAAGAGAAGAGAAAAGACAACACAGTACTGAATGGTGCCTCATTTGAGAATAGAAGAGAAAAGACAACACAATACTCTGTGATATACTGTGATAATACTCTTTTTGTAGACCAGTATATTCCACATAGCTAATAAGTGTCAGACCATTATCTAATATTACTGAGTCATGTAGTATTGATGTTCGCATTTTGCCCATGCCTTTATAATGCATATCTTTTATATTGTTGCTGTTCTCTGTTAGCCTTGAATGATGTATGAATGAAATAATGTATGGAAGAGAGTGATAGAAGGGCAGAATGTTAGACGGGCCTGCATGCCCAATTTTTAACCCTTTGAAAATAGTTTGTTCGTTCGTGATGTCTCTATATCCAAAGCTATAATAGCAAAATGTGCAGGTCAATAAATATTTAGTATGGAACTGTATTTAATGACTTATAATACTGAATTTTATGAATTAACATTCTTATGTGCACCTGTGAGATACATACTTTTAAATTTAAATTTTGTTGCATATCCCTTACGGGACGTTGCAGTCAACACCAGCATTTTCAGTTGCTGTTGATGTACTAGGCAAGTGTTACGTTCAGTAGTTTGCCATTGCTTTCTGAACGACCGGCCCCTATACCTTTTTTGAAAAAACCAGCACCGCCGTGTTTCGAACCCGGGTATACGGGCTCACAAACCGCGTTCACAAGCCCTTAGCCACAGAGATACATACTACTCATATACAAACACCATGTACATAAAACAGTGCCAAAATACATGTGTACAAAATACAACTGTTTACAACAGGATATAGGACAGTTAGATGTGTCCTGCCCATGTCCCCACATGGGTGTGTCCTTTATGAAGTAGACCATGGTACATGTGTGCTGCTGCTGTACCAGACGTAGCCTGAAACTGTGGCACTGATATGTTAGGCTGTGTTATTGTGGTCACATGACATGTGTGTGGCATCAGTGAAACAAGCTGTGGTGTGACATGTGTGCTGGAGTACATTCCTGACACCATTCTACTGGTACTGGTTCATCTTCTGATTCATCTATCTGAATCAGAAGATGAACCAGTACCAGTAGAATGGTCTGCTGCAGACATTGGAGATCATGACTCCCCACCCCTCCCTGTCATCTGATATGTTGTTAAAGTTAGTTTTGTTGACATTATTATTTGTTGCCCAGCTGTTTAAGCTATCCACAAATATCTTTCTCTGCCTGACTCTGCCTCTCTGGTCCAGTATGTCCCCACATAAGGCTAGTGTCTCTGTGCCAGCTCTGATCCAGTATGTGCCCACATAAGGCTAGTTTCTCTGTCCCAGCTCTTGTGTTGACATGCTTCACACATTTTATTTGTCCTTTCCTTATGGGCTGGCTGTATGGCGAGGGTTATAGACACGGTTCGTGATCCCGCGTACTGGCATTCGAAACACAGCTGTGTGCAGTTTGGCAGCAGACCACGTTGCTTTGGATTTTTACAAAATGGTATGGGTGTCGGTTCTTCAGAAAGCACTGGCAAACTAGTGAATGTAAACTTGCCAAAATATCACAACAGCAAAAAATGCTGGTGTTAACTGCAACTTCCTGTAAAGGATATGCAACTAACTTTGTTTTTTCCTTATGGTGTGGATGATCGTTCTATAGCACCTCATCTGTGGATGTGCCCCATACATTTCTCATACCTACTTCTAGTGTCTGTGATGACTGATCTAGCAACACCCAACCTAGACACATGCTGTGCTCAGTGTGAGTACAGCTGGAGTGTCACATGTTAATTTCCCACCTGTGTGTGCTGCAGTCACAGGGGTAATCACCAAGTTGACATTTTCCATAAACTGACATGTGTGTTGTGTTGAGCAGCTGTAACTACCAGCCAGGGGCTGTAACCGTGACAAGCTCACCACACAGGCCAGATGTCTACTTCTCTCCCCTGTGTCTACTTCTCTCCCCTGTCTGACAGTTAATATTCTTCTTGTTTGTACACCTGATTAAGGAGATCGATATGGCCCAATGGATAAGCAGTCGCTAGTAAACTTCAGGTGTGCTGATGCTGGTTCAACCCCTACACCGGTCAGCTGGATTAAAATGTTGACTTCTCATCCTTGACTTGGGAATGTAAATTACATGTACCCCTGAATTTGGGGTATGAGTTAGCCTGATGCAGTGAAGGTGTACCCACACACAAACGTCAATCCTGTGCACTCCCTTACAGTGGCAACTACCACAAGTAGTAGCATGCGTACGGACTTAGCTTGAGTTTAAAGCCACCAAACTAAACAAAAAAACCCACCTATTAACCCTTTACAGGTCACAGCGGCCAATTCCGGCCGATGCCATAAAACGATCGTAGCGTCCAATTCCGGCCGATACTATTATGCATTGTAAAAACGCGATCTCTCGGCTTTCCGACACTTCCGATGGCTACTTTCGCTTTCGCCGACAGCTTGACAACGTGGCCGCCATTTGTAAACGCGATAGTATGAATTTGAACGGACTTTTACGGACAATTTTTGATAGTTTTCGGGATTTTTACGCTGTTTTTCAAAATGGATTTTGCCGATTCTTCAAGTGATAGCCGAGATTTCGCTAGGTTCAATTTAAATGACATTAAAGGGCACGAAGTTGACTATTAATTGGCGCTAGATATCAGTGCAAAGCGTTACTTTGCATTAGCAGTCTGAGTCGGACTTTAAAGAAAGTGATTATGATTCTGAAAATGTGTTTGTAAATTGCCGTATAGATGACGGAAAATCACAAACAACATGCCGTATTTAATAAATATTTGTGTTCATATATGGATTACCGACAACAATCACGTGAGTAACATATTCTGCATGCTTTTCCCTTCATTGTGTTGTTTATTTAACTAAAATCGGTTGACTAACACCTTATTTGTGATGTTTTTACTAACGTGACCCGAAATTTTACCGAACCTGAAAAAATCTTGCCCGTTCAGGGCTAGAAAACGGACAAGCGTCTGCCCTGTAAAGGGTTAAGACAAACACACACACAGCCAGAAATCTAAGGTAATCATAGATATGAACATCTTGAATGAAGACTGGGGAACAGAATGGTGTTATATTACAAGCCGGCATATACAGTAAAAGAAGACTGGGGAACAGAATGGTGTTATATTACAAGCTGGCATATACAGTACAAGAACAAGGCAGGGGTCAACCAATGCAACAGTGGACACAGGACATGGAAGGCACTCGCTTGGAATGTTGAATGTAGGCTCTACAGTGTTGGGACATTTTGTCTGGATCCCACAATGTCGGGTTGTGATTGGATCTCACAATGTTGGGTTGGGACTGGATCCCACAATGTTGGGTTGGGACTGGATCCGACAATGTTGGGTTGTTATTGGATCCCACAATGTTGGGTTGTTATTGGATCCCACAATGTCAGGTTGTGATTGGATCTCACAATGTTGGGTTGGGACTGGATCTCACAATGTTGGGTTGTTATTGGATCCCACAATGTTGGGTTGGGACTGGATCCCACGATGTTGGGTTGTGACTGGATCCAACAATGTTGAGAAGTTGTGCCTGGATACCACATTGTTGTTAATTAGTCTGTTGTATTTGGCTGTGTTGTATGACTTCTGTATTGTTGTCCTCACGACAATTGATGATACAGAAGTCTGTCACAAACTGTCAGTGACTTCATCGTTGTAAATGAAGTCTGTCACAAACTGCCAGTGACTTCATCATTGTAAATGAAGTCTGTCACAAACTGTCAGTGATGTTGTCTCTGTAAATGAAGTCTGTCACAAACTGCCAGTGATGTTGTCTCTGTAAATGAAGTCTGTCACAAACTGCCAGTGACTTCATCGTTGTAAATGAAGTCTGTCACAAACTGTCAGTGATGTTGTCTCTGTAAATGAAGTCTGTCACAAACTGTCAGTGATGTTGTCTCTGTAAATGAAGTCTGTCACAAACTGTCAGTGATGTTGTCTCTGTAAATGAAGTCTGTCACAAACTGTCCAGTGATGTGTCTCTGTAAATGAAGTCTGTCACAAACTGTCAGTGATGTTGTCTCTGTAATGAAGTCTGTCACAAACTGCCAGTGACTTCATCGTTGTAAATGAAGTCTGTCACAAACTGTCAGTGATGTTGTCACTGTAAATGAAGTCTGTCACAAACTGTCAGTGATGTTGTCTCTGTAAATGAAGTCTGTCACAAACTGTCAGTGATGTTGTCTCTGTAAATGAAGTCTGTCACAAACTGTCAGTGATGTTGTCTCTGTAAATGAAGTCTGTCACAAACTGTCAGTGATGTTGTCTCTGTAAATGAAGTCTGTCACAAACTGTCAGTGATGTTGTCTCTGTAAATGAAGTCTGTCACAAACTGTCAGTGATGTTGTCATTGTAAATGAAGTCTGTCACAAACTGCCAGTGACTTCATCGTTGTAAATGAAGTCTGTCACAAACTGCCAGTGATGTTGTCACTGTAAATGAAGTCTGTCACAAACTGCCAGTGACTTCATCGTTGTAAATGAAGTCTGTCACAAACTGCCAGTGACTTCATCGTTGTAAATGAAGTCTGTCACAAACTGCCAGTGATGTTGTCACTGTGAATGAAGTCTGTCACAAACTGTCAGTGATGTTGTCTCTGTAAATGAAGTCTGTCACAAACTGTCAGTGATGTTGTCACTGTAAATGAAGTCTGTCACAAACTGTCAGTGATGTTGTCACTGTAAATGAAGTCTGTCACAAACTGCCAGTGATGTTGTCTCTGTAAATGAAGTCTGTCACAAACTGTCAGTGATGTTGTCACTGTAAATGAAGTCTGTCACAAACTGTCAGTGATGTTGTCTCTGTAAATGAAGTCTGTCACAAACTGTCAGTGATGTTGTCTCTGTAAATGAAGTCTGTCACAAACTGCCAGTGACTTCATCGTTGTAAATGAAGTCTGTCACAAACTGCCAGTGATGTTGTCACTGTAAATGAAGTCTGTCACAAACTGTCAGTGATGTTGTCTCTGTAAATGAAGTCTGTCACAAACTGTCAGTGATGTTGTCACTGTAAATGAAGTCTGTCACAAACTGCCAGTGACTTCATCGTTGTAAATGAAGTCTGTCACAAACTGCCAGTGACTTCATCATTGTAAATGAAGTCTGTCACAAACTGCCAGTGATGTTGTCACTGTGAAAGAAGTCTGTCACAAACTGTCAGTGACTTCATCGTCGTGAATGTCCGTGCACAGTTTTCTACAACAGGGCCAACAATCAGCCTCTAGAGCCAGCTAGATGCAGGTGTGACCTTGACCACAACAGACATGTGACTTCCTGTAGTATGGTAAAGATCATGATGGACCCACACTGTTGTTGGGATGTTCACATATTCTAGTTGATGGCTTCAGGATGCTGGGCTACCAGTTCCTGTCTTGGCTGTCTTTCTGTGCCAGACAGTTCCCAGAAAACTGACAGTAATTTGCTAGCAATGTCTGTGAAGCTGTGTCAACCTCAGAGCCACACTAATCAGAAAAATAGAACCCTGCTCCTACTAGGGGTTGAACCGGAACTATTGTCTCGACAAGAAAATGTGCTAACCATGATACTACAGTGATAGTCAGCATTAACTGTGTATTCAGTCAGACACACCTGTGTCATGTTTTCCCCATATTCAGTCAGACACACCTGTGTCATGTTTTCCCCATATTCAGTCAGACACACCTGTGTCATGTTTTCCCCATGTACAAGTTTGTGTTAAATATGCTAGGGCCCCCTGATCTTATCTTCCGCTGTAAAGGCAGTCCATGGCAGTGGCTGGTACTGTCCAGACGTCCTTGATGGCTAGCAGTCATGGTTGGTCAGTAGATGACAATGGTTAGACGATTACTAGACTCATGAGGAAACCAGTGCTTCAGCTATCTTATGGGTGGTCAGTAGATTAAGTTAAGTCAAGAACCAACATCACAACACTCGGCACATTCCCATACATGTTCCGTCTTCATCTTCAACAGCCAGCGAGGAGTCCCTATACTAATGGTACCACTAGCAGCCTGATTATGTGTCCGTCTGGCCTTTCCTCGAAGTTTTGAGTTTTGGTCAGATTCTCTGGTCATTTTCTGCAGCACCATTCTCTCCAAACCGTGATGATCTATCGGTTCTTATGCCCTGTACATGCGATTCCAGAGGGCCGCAAACTCATCTGCCTTATGATGCACCAATACTCCCCAACAAGGGGTGCAGTAGATAGATGAACTTTGAACTCAACAATTAATCTATGTTGTTGGTCAGAAGGTAGATGAACTTATATACTCGGCAATAAATCTATGTCATTGTTGGTCAGTAGATTGGTGGACATTGGACTCAGTAATAAAGCAATGCTTCGGCTGTGTCAGCAAATGGTCAGACAACTATACCATCTGCTTATATAAAACACATAGTGTGAATATCAGATGATTTTCCCAGCACCCATGTATATTTCTTCTTCTTTTGTTCGCTTGAAATGTATTGTCTATGTCTGCAGGATTATGTTAGATTAAACCACAGTTGGGGATGTTTCTTTAGCATTTCACAACAGATTGTGAAGAAAATGAAGCAGGTTAAAGCAAAGACACAAACATTCAAGTTCAGTGGTAAGAGTGTCAGCTGTACCAGGGCTGCAGAAAAAGAATGTGTACACCTTGTGAAGATAATATTTTCTGTTTCAGGGCAAGAATGATCTCCAGACGGAAGCTGACAGGGCAGCACAGAGATGTATTGTGGCTAACGCTTCACCGACACTTTCCAAAAGTTGCCATCTTTGGAGAGGAGGTAGGCTGCTGTGTGTTGGTCCTGGCCGAGGCCCGTTAACTGATGTGTGAACTCGGCACCTCTGAGTAGCAGAACAGTGTTGCACTGCAGTTAAAGTTACTACTTGACTGTGGCATGTGTGGGGACATAAACTGTCACATGTGTTGGGACATAAACTGTCACATGTGTTGGGACATAAACTGTCACATGTGTGGGGACATAAACTGTCACATGTGTGGGGACATAAACTGTCACATGTGTGGGGACATAAACTGGTCTCTTCACTTGACTGTCACATGTGTGGGGACATAAAATGGTCTCTTCACTTGACTGTCACGTGATGGGACATAAACTGGTCTCTTCACTTGACTGTCACATGTGTGGGACATAACATGGTCCTTCACTTGACTGTCACATGTTGTGACTAAACTGTCTCTTCATACGTCACATGTGGGGACATAAACTGGTCTTTGGGATCATAAACTGTGGACAAAACTGGCTTTGCACTGACGTCATGTCTTGACACAAATGTTGCTACATAAACTGGTTTGACATAAACTGTGTCACAGTTCGTGATTTATGTATCACAAGTTCTTACTGTCAATGCTTGATATTATTGTGTGTGGTCGTTGTCTGGTACGATACTCTGGTGCATAAACTTTTCTTCAATGACTCCATTCCCGACATAGTTCACCAGTCATGAAACAGTTAGTTGCGACATAATCCTTTACTTATGTACAGTGGAACATATATATATCCAGAACTTAACCTAGATTTGAAATAACCTCCTCCATTTAACCGCCACATAATGTGCTCACAGCCTGCTTCATACTAAACTTCAAGATGTGGTGAACCATAAACTTCCTCGGACTGACCCGCACATACAACCCACATTGGTGGAGCCACTGCTCAACTATCAACCCATGTGGGTTTACCTGTTCTTCACTCGACTGTCAAAAAGCGTGGGACTTAAACTGACCTCCCGCTTCTGTCTCTTTCTCACTCCGATACGATCAGTTCCATCTACTCACAGTTGTGGACATAAACGTCTACTTCACACAACACTGTCACAGTTGTGGCCATACCCTGGTCTCTTCACTTGACTGTCCATATTTTAAGGACTGCTGTCTCTTACCTTCACTGTCACTGTTGCGGACATAAACTATTCTTCTCTGCCTGTCACAAGTCGGGAATGTCAATGCCTCTTATGTACTGTCTCATCGATTGCTGGACATAAACGGTGGTCATTAACTGTCTCATGGTGTGGGGACATAAACTGGTCTCTTCACTTGACTGTCACATGTGTTGGACATAAATGGTCTCTTCACTTGACTGTCACATGGTGTGGGACATAACTGATCTCTTCACTTGACTGTCACATGTGTTGGTGACATAAACTGATCTCTTCACTTGACTGTCACATGTGTTGTGACATAAACTGGTCTCTTCACTTGACTGTCACATGTGTGTGGGACATAAACTGGTCTCTTCACTTGACTGTCACATGTGTGGGGACATAAACTGTCTTCTTGTGACTGTCACATTGGGGTTTAACTGTCTCTTGCATGAACTGTCCTATTGTGGTCACGTGAACTGACTCTTCACTTGACTGTCACAAGTGTGGGACATAAACTGGTCTCTTCACTTGACTGTCACATGTGTGGGGACATAAACTGGTCTCTTCACTCGACTGTCACAAAGGTGTGGGGACATAAACTGGTCTTTTCACTTGACTGTCACATGTGTGGGGACATAAACTGGTCTCTTCACTCGACTGTCACAAAGGTGTGGGGACATAAACTGGTCTCTTCTTGACTGTCACATGTGTGGGGACATCTAGTCTCTTCACTTGACTGTCACATGTGTGGGGACATAAACTGGTCTCTTCACTTGACTCTCACAAGGGTGGGGACATAAACTGGTCTCTTCTTGACTGTCACATGTGTGGGGACATAAACTGGTCTCTTCACTTGTCACATGTGTTGGGAAATAAACTGATCTCTTCACTTGACTGTCACTTGTGTGGGGACATAAACCGGTCTCTTGACTTGACTGTCACAAGGGTGGGGACATAAACTGGTCTCTTCACTTGACTGTCACAAGGGTGTGGGGACATAAACTGGTCTCTTCACTTGACTGTCACATGTGTTGGGACATAAACTGGTCTCTTCACTTGACTGTCACATGTGTGGGGACATAAACTGGTCTCTTCACTTGACTGTCACAAGGGTGTGGGGACATAAACTGGTCTCTTCTTGACTCACATGTGTGGGGACATAAACTGATCTCTTCACTCGACTGTCACGTGATGGGACATAAACTGGTCTCTTCACTTGACTGTCACATGCGTGGTGACATAAACTGGTCTCTTCACTTGACAGTCACATGTGTTGTGACATAAACTGATCTCTTCACTTGACTGTCACAAGGGTGTGGGGACATAAACTGGTCTCTTCTTGACTGTCACATGTGTGGGAACATAAACTGGTCTCTTCACTTGACTGTCGCATGTGTGGGGACATAAACTGGTCTCTTCACTGTCACATGTGTGGTGACATAAACTGGTCTCTTCTTGACTGTCACATGTGCGGGGACATAAACTGTTCACTTCACTTGACTGTCGCATGTGTGGGGACATAAACTGGTGTCTTCACTTGACAGTCGCATGTGATGGGACATAAACCAGTCTCTTCACTTGACAAATCTGCAGCCTATCATGAAGGGCAGTCAAAAAGTTTCGAATGTTCCTGTGACATCATTAAGACAGGTGGGAGTGCATATGAGGAGTACTGTGTGCATAAGAAATTTGCTGGAAACTAGAACAGGCATTGCAAACAGTGGTATCGTAGACAAAATGGAGATTTGTAGTGTAATTAAAGCAGTGTGGGTGTGACATCATGCCCCACCCACCCATCTCACCAGGCATGGCAGCAAGTGTCATCTTACTGTTTCTAAACATGAAGCATCGCTTCGTGCACATATACTTTCTTGTGACCAGGGTTTGATAGCTAAACTGGACATGGTTGTGGAGCAGACAGGACAATTCTACAGTCAGGAGATCTCATTAAAGAAGAAGAGATGGGAGAAGTGCATCACCTGGAGGAGTGAATATGTAGAGAAGGAATGCAGTTGACACCTATTTCCAGGTACATGCCTGGCGTCCTTCATAAGGAAGTGTACAACTTGTCAACTAGTCATATATATGGTATTTGTAAAATGTCACACTCCTGTATACAGGATCTGTGCTAGCACTGTGGCTTGTGCACTTGTTAGTTTTAAGTTGAGATCTCACTCAAGGATATGTTTTATTTATGGTCACATGGTTCTGAGATCAATTCGCCTCACACAAAATGGCTACCAGAATATTGCTGAAATGGGATACACTTTAGTAGAGCGGTGAACATACAATGATGGGATACACTTTAGTGGAGCGGTGAACATACAGTGATGGGATACACTTTAGTAGAGCGGTGAACATACAATGATGGGATACACTTTAGTAGAGCGGTGAACATACAGTGATGGGATACACTTTAGTAGAGTGGTGAACATACAGTGATGGGATACACTTTAGTAGAGCGGTGAACATACAGTGATGGGATACACTTTAGTAGAGCGGTGAACATACAGTGATGGGATACACTTTAGTAGAGCGGTGAACATACAGTGATGGGATACACTTTAGTAGAGTGGTGAACATACAGTGATGGGATACACTTTAGTAGAGTGGTGAACATACAGTGATGGGATACACTTCAGTAGAGCGGTGAACATACAGTGATGGGATACACTTTAGTAGAGCGGTGAACATACAGTGATGGGATACACTTTAGTAGAGCTGTGAACATACAGTGATGGGATACACTTTAGTAGAGCTGTGAACATACAGTGATGGGATACACTTTAGTAGAGCGGTGAACATACAGTGATGGGATACACTTCAGTAGAGCGGTGAACATACAGTGATGGGATACACTTCAGTAGAGCGGTGAACATACAGTGATGGGATACACTTCAGTAGAGCAGTGAACATACAGTGATGGGATACACTTCAGTAGAGCGTTGAACATACAGTGATGGGATACACTTCAGTAGAGCGGTGAACATACAGTGATGGGATACACTTCAGTAGAGCGGTGAACATACAGTGATGGGATACACTTTAGTAGAGCGGTGAACATACAGTGATGGGATACACTTTAGTAGAGCTGTGAACATACAGTGATGGGATACACTTTAGTAGAGCTGTGAACATACAGTGAGGGGATACACTTTAGTAGAGCTGTGAACATACAGTGATGGGATACACTTTAGTAGAGCGGTGAACATACAGTGATGGGATACACTTTAGTAGAGCTGTGAACATACAATGATGAAATATTATACCTCAATGTGTATATTGTAGCATCCTTATGTGTTTGTCTTGTGTTTGTTTGCTGATGAAGGCTTGTTGCTAGTTTCCTTCATAATTTGTGATCATGTTCTTGTCAAGGTGACCCTGGCCGCTTGGTGTTTGCCATTTGTTATAGAAAATGTTCTGGCAGATCAGATGGCCAACACTGACCACATTACCAAACGTTGATAGCATGGTCCAGACAGTCTGGGCTTAGCACAGTCTCCTTCACATGCCATGCTGGCCTGGAAGCCAGGTTGTGCGTCTGCATTTGGATGTCCCAGTTAGTGAGCCAGCTAGAAGTTTTCACATGAAAACTTGTAGACAGCAGAGCATATACTGCAAGACTGCCCAAAATACAACATATCTAGGCAAACCTTCTGGCCTTGAGAGACAACAGTAGAAGATAATCTCTATGGACCACTGAGTGAACTAAAAAAAAAAAAAGTTTATTTCATACAAGAGACAACATTGCAGTAATAGACATATTTCAAGCTAACGAAAGAAGAACAACATAAAAACTGGGTTGTGGGCCTGTATGTGCACGTCCTGGTCTATGGGTCAGCTAGGAGATGTTTTCACATGAAACAATAACAGGGAGTTGCCTTGGCCTAACATCTGGACCCTCTTCATGTTGTACAGTAGTGAGTTTGGCTGAAGCTAGCCTGTGGAGAGCTGTTGATGTAGAGATGGATGGCATGTGGTAGGGCTGATGTGCCACACAAGGAATTACCACACACAATAGCAGGTGTTGTGTGGGTCACCGCATGCATGGGTGTGGTTTGTTTTTCCTCAATACTCAGCAAACATGTAATTAGGCAGAGAGTGAACAGACAATGTTTGGTCACAGATTTCTCTGACAGAGATTTTATCCATGTGATTTCACAGAGCCTGGACCCTGCCGACACGATTCCAGAAGATTACATCGTGAAGGAGCTGAGCCAGGATGTCTTGTCCCAGGCATGTCCGGACGTCTACAAGAATGTCAGTGATGACCAGGTTGGTTGTCGCACCATTGATGATTTGTTCTTCTTTCTTATACGTCACTTCTGGTTTCTTAACCCTTTACAGGGCAGACGCTTGTCCGTTTTTTAGCCCTGAACGGGCAAGATTTTTTCAGGTTCGGTAAAATTTTGAGTTGCGTTAGTAAAAATATCACAAATAAGGTGTTAGTCAACCGATTTTAGTTAAATAAACAACACAATGAAGGGAAAAGCATGCAGAATATGTTACTCACGTGATTGTTGTCGGTAATCCATATATGAACACAAATATTTATGAAATACAGCATATTGTTGGCGATTTTCCGTCATCTATACGGCAATTTACAAACACATTTTCAGAATCATAATCACTTTGTTTAAAGTCCGACTCACGACTGCTAATGCAAAGTAACGCTTTTCACTGATATCTAGCTGCGATTAATAGTCAACTTCGTGCCCTTTAATGTCATTTAAATTGAACCTAGCGAAATCTCAGCTATCACTTGAAGAATCGCCGAAATCCATTTTGAAAAACTAAGCGTAAAAACCCCGAAAACTTTCAAAAAAGGTCAGTAAAAGTCCGTTCAAAATCATAGTTGGTGCTTACAAATGGCGGTCACGTTGTCAAGCTATCAGTGAAAGCGAAAGTAGCCGCCAGAAGTATCAGAAAGCCGAGAGATCGCATTTTTATAATGCATAATAGTATCGGGCGGTTTGGGACGTTTCGCCCGTTTACGGTATCGGACGGAAATGGCCGTTCCAGGTTAAATAAAGTGTGATAGAAATTACAGCAACCATGCCATTGTCCTGTAACCTGTGAATATTGTTGTTAAGGATGTCAAGAGTGTTAAGCACATGACATCACAGTGCAGACGACCTTGGTGATGTCATGACTTTAAAGATGGGCGTTCCACTTTTGACATGCACCAAAGAGGAGCATCGTACTGTTATGTTTTTTTTATCAGTGAAGGGGTGAAACTACTACAGGCATTCATCGGTGAATGAAGGTCCAGTATGGTGATGCATGCCTGTCAGTCCAGCAAGTGTATGGGTGGAGTGGGAAGTCTTAAAACGGCGTGACTTCTGTGACAGACTGTCACAATTGGGTCAGGCACACCGAGTAGTGACCCCATATTGGTTACACACATGACCAAGAACATTTTTTTTCTACAGTAATCCAAGCACTTAATCGGTCCTGGAGGACTTGCATTGAATTGAATGCATTTGTGTCTACATTGAAAAATGATACATTTGTTCTTTACTCTGTCAGAATATATTCACAAAAATATAGACCATTTAAGGTTTTCATGTTAAGCCCTCCCCTCCTCCCTCCCTCCTTTCCCCCCACCTTCACACCCCATAATTGTAAACGTTTTCCGTAGTAAATTTTAATAACGAAGGCACAAACAATAGATTGCAAGATTTATTGCCTGGCATATTTCACTGCATCTCGTCAGGTACATTGTCAAAGACTCGACCGCATCCCCTTCGCCAGGAAGAGCAGTCAATCATGAAGAGACCAGGAGGGGATACGTGCCCGAGGGAAGGGCATGGGACACGCGTCATGAGACACGCAGGCGGTGTTCAGAGAGTTAGCACTTTAATCACGATAACATCACGCCTCGTGGTAGCCACAGAGAAGTTGAGTATACACTCAACTTGCCACGTCTGCCATCAGCGTGCCATGTGAGGCAACACGCACCAAGGTGAAGGTGAATCCGCGTGGTGTGTGACCACGGGAGGAAAGATTGGCAGACGGCCGGACGGGACTTGTAGTATACACCTCGTTAGAGTAGCGACAGGGGTATTTGTGTTTATTTGTGTAGAAAGCTAGCATAGGGGTAGCAGCTCGTGATAGATAATACTGTGGCTGTATGTTGTGTGTTTCAATAGCGACTGTTCACTGCTTGTAGCGAGCCAACGGCAATAAATGTACCATTTAATTTCCTCGCACACGACTTGCAAGTTTTCTTGTATGGTGTGCCAGAAGTACCCGATGATGCCTGTCAGTTGAGTTGTTGACAGGCAAGGGTAATTGTGTTGTCAGAAGTGAAGCTTGAACGTAAGTTCCAGCTAATCCACTCATCCACGGGCTCTGGACTAGGGTTTAATTTTTGTAGTGACGGTAATTTGTGCAAACGAGTGCAATTTGCGGGCTAGAAATATGCCTATCGTGACGAAATATATTGTTTAATTGTGTTTATTTAGTGAAATCATGTATTCTGCAAAGCTGTAAGTATTAATATTTTTGTTTTCTTATATTTATTTATGTATTTACCAATTTATTCTTGAATAAGCACCAAACATGATCCAGGGCGGAGCGACACCCCCAGCCGACAATATCGATTTTTGGAAACTAAAAATAACGCTGTGCGTGACGTGGAGTGATTGACAAACAGTTGGCCTGCGTCATTAGCATAAAGCCATCGAGTGTTAACAAGATCGCTTAGCGGCTGCCCGCCTGAATCTGTGCTTTATATCATTTATTATTTATTTATTTGAATTACTAAATGAATATATTTATTTATTTCAACATTATTATGTTATTTTTATTCATTTAAAAGCAGTTATTCATATTTTTGGTTCTACTTTCTCTTTGTTTATCGTCACGAAGGAACTATTTTTTGCCAAGCAGATGACTTGGCTGCACAACGCTTACAGAAATTAACTAGGTTAGCAACGAAAGGCAATTACTGTTAGAACAAAGACAGGACATTGACATTAAATTTAATTAATACATATTCTAGTGAGTCTGTCATTGTCTAAGTCATTGTCCTTAGTTGTCGAGTAAATCATATCGTGCAGTAGACGTGTTTACTACTGCCCTGCATATCAGAGGGCGAGCAACAGCTGAGTACTTACGCCGATGTGCCAAATATAGTGTCCTACTTATAAAACGTGTCTCCTCCCGAAGATACCAAACAAGGTGACCGGTGTCAACGGAGCTTACGTTCCCTGATTCTCGGGAACATTAAGTTGAGTATACCTATATTTTTGGCATGCATTGTGATTAATAGTGCATCTCTTTTTCAGCTTGTGATACAGTATCATATTTTTTGTGCTCTGATATTCCAACATAGAATTTTGTGCAACACATAAACTGGAAATAAAATTAATATTCCTTAACGAGGAACAAATAGATAACATTGTAGATAAATAGGTAAATAAACAAAGCAGGGTAAGTCAACACTAGCTAATTACTTAACAGCATGGCGACCTTATCTGACTTTATAAAAGCAGGTAAAGATTTACAATATACAGGAAAGGACTTAGAGGAATATGCTGATAGGAAATTTAAGGAAGCAAAGGATGCAGAGAGGGACGAACGCGCACGAGAAAGAGAACAAGAAAGACAGCATCAAAAAGCTGAGATAACAAAACAGAAACAGCTAGAAGATGACAAACAGATTAAGCAAAAAGAATTAGAGATTAAACAACAACAGTTAGAACATGATAAGACAGTTAAACAACAACAGTTAGAACATGATAAGACAGTTAAACAACAACAGTTAGAACATGATAAGGAGATTAAGCTAAAGCAATTAGATCAGGAGAAAGAAATGAAACAAAAGGAATTAGATCTAAAGCAAAAGCAATAGATCAAGAGAGAGAAACTAAAGCAAAAAGAGATAGATGTTAGGGAAAAGCAAATACAAGTTGAATCAGAGACACAGTTAAAGATGAAGGGTATGGATGTAGACTCACACGCAGAGATCTCTGCCACTAAATTAAGAAGTCAACAAGAAGAAAATAAGTTCAACAAATACAAAAATATTATCAAACCATACTGTAAAGATGATTCCATATCAGCCTGGACAGAGAATGTAGAGTATCAATTTAAATATCACCAAGTTCCTTTAGATATGTGGGCTCCGATTTACATGAAGAATCTAAGTGGTGAGCCCCTTAAAGTAATAGAGTCTATTCCTATTGAACTTAGATCTAGCTATCAATACATCCATGATAGGATTATGCAGCACTTTTTACTTGATGCCCCTGGGTATCAGGTTCAGTTCTCAAATTTAAAACCTAAACCTAGTGAAACTTTTATAGATTATTTTTCAAATGTGCAGAGTGTACTAAACAGGTGGCTTAAAGCAGCTAACATAGGTAAAGACTTTGATTAAAAAACCTAATAGCTATGGACAAGGTTATATCTACTATACCTTCTCCTTTTGCTAAGTTTTTGCAGCAGTCAGACATTGAGAACATCGAGCAGTTCGAAAAAAAAGGCTCAGCATATTTTTCTTCTAACAGAGAGATTTTTAAGACCTCAAGTGACTCTGAAATAGTTTCCTTTGTGAAAGACCAACCCAAAAACCATCAGAGCAACAGAAAACCTTTTCAGAAATATGATAAGAAAGACAGAAAAGTGGCAAAATGTATTTATTGTCAACAGATGCATGACACTTATTCTATGTGCGACAAATCGCCGAACTATCCGGCGCATCTTGAAAATGTTATCAAGAAGCAGCAAAATAAAAGATCGGCATACAGGCTGGCAATCAAATGTTTTTTTTGTTCCTGTTATGGCCATTATTCTAATAAGTGCCTTGGCCGCCAACGTATGAAAGCTAACAATGCTATTTTGATTGACACCTCTTCAGATAGTGGTAGTGAGTATGAGTGTGAGGGTGAAAATGAAACTGAAGTTGACTTGCCTTTCAAACAAGCTGAGGATGTGTGTGGTGCAAACGATATGTTAAGCTTTGACAGCTGTGAACGATGTCACCAGTTCCATGCAGACGGAAAACTAGAATGTGGACATACAGTACCGTTCTCATCTGAGAATGTAAACGCAGCACTAGCCTCCAGAGGCAATTTGGTGTTCCACAATGCAATGGTCAATAATGTACCATGCCAATGTTTGCTGGATAGTGGCAGCACCCTTATTGGTCTTCGAAAAGAACTAGTGAGTCCGGGTGATTACACAGGTGACACTGTGAAGTGCCGAACCTTTTCGGGTAACATTGAGATCTACCCTTTGGCAAAAGCCCACATTAATACTCCTTTTCTGTCGGGTACCTTTACTTGTGCAATACTTGACAACCCGTGTACTGATTTAATTTTGGGGTGCTTACCCCAACTGAAACAATGTACTAGTGATGAAATAGTTGCATGGGAGAAATTGAATGCAGCTAATGCAACAACAAGAGCAGACAGTGTGAAACATCAAGACACACTACAAGATGAGAGACTCCTGTTGCTTTCTCCAACTGGCACAGATGACACCAGCAGACAGAAATTTATAGAACAGCAGAAAGCTGATTCTAGTGTGTCTCCATACTTGAAATTATTAAAAGATAAAGCCAAAGTGACCAAAAATGCCTCATGGGTTTTTAGACTTAATAATGGCATTTTAACTAGATATTATACTACTGGTAACCATGAGATTCAGCAAACGGTGTTACCTGAACAACATCGTCTAACTGTGCTAAAGATTGCACATGATTCACCGTTTGCTGGTCATCTTGCATATGATAAAACCAGGGCCAGAATTCAGGCTCATTTCTATTGGCCAGGTTTTTGCAATGATATAAAATTATTTTGTCGTTCTTGTAATGTCTGTCAACAATTAGTACGCAAGGGTAAACATCCTACAGCTGAAGTACAACCTTCTACACTGGCTTCTAGGCCATTTGAGAGTGTGGCGGTAGATATTGTTGGACCCCTAAACCAGGTGTCCAGCAAAGGAAATCGCTTCATATTGACAATGGTCGACCTATGTACAAGGTGGGTTGAGGCAGTAGCTTTGAAATACATCACCTCCAAAGATGTTGCCAACGTATTTCTACACCTGTTCTCACGATTCGGATTCCCACGGACCATTTTATCCGATCGTGGAACTCAGTTCATATCGGCTGCAACGCAAGCCCTTACAAAAATGTTAGGCATTAAACAACATTTTACTACAGCATACCATCCAGCCAGCAATGGAATAGTTGAGAAAATTAACGGTGACCTAAAGCACATGCTGGCTAAGGTGACAGCAGAAAACCCAGCTGATTGGGATACACTGTTACCAACAGTGCTGTTCGCCTATCGGGAGATTCCCCATTCAAGCACGGGTTTCTCACCGTTTGAATTAGTTTACGGGGCTAACCCACGTGGACCCCTAACCATTTACCATCAGGTAATAACGAATTCTATAAAAATTCCTACCCCTAAAACACCTTATGAAATGGTGACAGAAACACGAGACAAGATCATGAAATCGTGTGTTATAGCTAAGGCAGCTTTGGAGAGGAAGGGTCAAATCTACCGCCAATATGCCAACAAAGGGGCAAGAACAATTGAACTTGAACCAGGTCAAGACATACTCTTGCTACTTCCAGACAAAAGAAATTTACTATTGACTTCATGGCAAGGGCCATTCAAGGTGGTACGTAGAATTTCAGATGTTGACTATGAAATATCGATAAACGGACACTTAAAGATATTCCATGTCAACATGTTGAAACCTTACTTTTCAAGACAAGAGACAGAAATAGTGACAGACGAACAGAGTGCACCAACACCTAGTGATCAGACGACAGACATACACAACGCAACTACACTAGTTAGCGAGACTGGCAAGTTCCGACAATGGCAATGCACCTATTGAGTTAACAGAATACGCACTTAGTACCACCACCGTACTGAATCAGGTAGACGACGACGGAATGGAACTACCCGTTCCCATTGTAGACAAAACTGCGACATTGGACAGTATACATATAGATCAGGGACTAACAGACATTCAACGACGACAATTAGTGGAATTAGTTACTGAATACAAAGACCTATTCTCTGACATCCCAGGTAGGACGGACAGAATCGAACACTCCATTATTCTTTCGGACTCTAAGCCGATTAAATGCAGGCCGTACTCTATCCCACTCAGCTATAGGGAAAATCTAAATAAGGAAATTCTTAATTTAGAAGCTAGTGGGATTATCCAAAAGTCGACATCTGAGTACTCTTTTCCAATCGTCCTAGTTAAGAAGAAGGATTCCACAATTCGTCTGTGCGTGGACTATCGAAAACTCAATAACATCACTAAGATCGACGCAGAACCGATTCCTTCCTGCGAAGATCTTATCTTGGACATGTCTACTTCTAAAATCTTTTCAAAATTAGATCTCACTAAGGGATATTGGCAGGTCCCTATGCAGGCTCAATCTATGCATCTTACTGCGTTTTCAACACCTTTAGGACTATACGAGTGGCGATTTCTTCCTTTCGGACTTCGAAATGCTCCAGCCACTTTCGTGCGCTTAACTAGAGATCTATTACATGGAGTGACGAATACTGTGACCTATATAGATGATATAAGTGTCCATACTGAAGACTGGACAACACACTTACTGAAACTCAGACATGTCTTTGACAGGTTGCGACTCTTCGGTCTCACTGTCAAACCGAGCAAAGTTGAATTGGGCCTAAAAGAAATTGAATTTTTGGGTCATGTCATCTCTCAAGGTCAACTAAAGACTGACAATAGGATTATTACAAAAATTATGAATCTGACCATTCCGACCACGAAAAAACAGGTCAGAAGCCTTCTGGGATTAGTAAACTACTATAGTAAATTTATTCCAAATTTAGCGGAAATTACAAGTGTATTTTCCAATGTTTTAAAAGCATCTGTAAAATTGGATGTGAAAGATGCATTATTAATTTCTGCACTGTCAAAATTGAAAATTCTTTTTAGTAATGTACCAATCCTTCGCTTGCCTAACCCGAGGCTCGTTTATTATCTTAGGACAGATGCCAGCAGGATCTCCATCGCTGCAGTCCTAGGCCAATTTTATGATGGCATCTTCCATCCGATTTGCTACGTGAGCCGTAAGATCACACCTGCCGAGTCCAGATATTCTATATCAGAGTTGGAAGCCCTAAGCGTCATCTATGCGGTGAGGAAGCTCCATCGATTTCTGGCGGGTGTGCACTTCATTGTCCAGACCGACAATTCTCCCATCACGGTCATCCAGAGTGGTGTGCATCGAAATGACCGGATATACAGGTGGTCTCTTATTTTACAAAACTATACATTTAGTATAGAACATATCAAGGGTAAAGATAACATTCTGGCTGATACCCTTAGTAGACCATCTGGGGTAGAAATACCTGAAATCCCACATATAAATGTAGAGTGATAGTTAGTACATGAATACATTATAATATTCTATGTAAAATAGGGTACATATACATCGACAGTATATGCGTAATCATGTACCAAGAACAGTGAACTATCATGTGTCCGTAGACATTAAGTCAAGAACTGTGCTGCAGAGCGTACCGTGTGAACAAGGACAGATAATTACCAACTAAGCTCCATTCCGGTGTATCATTGGTGTGAAACGCAGAAAACAGTGTCAGAACAGTGCTTAATTACAGACACGAAAAGGCTGAGCTACGACACCAGCGAACTCTACACGTGCACTACCGATAGAACATTATGATGACTGTGCAAAGTATTTCAGATACCCAGGCAAAATGTGTAGATATATTATGCCTATACAAGCAATGTACGAACATGAAGGCAACTACTAACCTGTGGAAACTGAATAACATGTATATAAACTTAATGTGATATGTAATATAATATTTTAAGATAATGACAAAATAGAGGTAGGTTAGGGGAATATAATAGTTCTCATTTATTTTAATAGAATAGTTATTACAGTAGTTGTAACTTAAAATATTAGTTTAGATATGACAATAGTTAATTACTAGCTAAAATAAAATTATGATAAGAATAGTACCATTTAGATTATTACATTTCATTTACCTTCAGTTTAGTTTAGTTTATTCCATCTTAATGAAACCATACCATCTATTAAACATTACCATTTATTAGTATCATCATTTTACATCACAATAGGTTAAAAAGAGTAGATAAGTGAACATACATCATTTACACCATTTAGATTAAGAACATCACTCATATAATGCCATTGTACATGTAAAAACATTATTTAGCATAGTATTTAGAAAATTACATAATTTGTGTTCACATCATCCATGTAATTAAGGTACATAACTCACATCACATCCATTACATTTAAATAGTTAAATTACTTCCCTTAGATTACATAAACATAAGGATTAATATAAACATATCATATAATTAACATGACAAAATTTAGTTAACACATTATATATTTATTTATAGAAGTAGTATTAGTATGTTAGAATGTAGAGTGCTATGTTAGTGTAATATAGTGGATGATGAGACCAAGGGGACAAACCGTCAACCCTTTCTCATCCGTGTAAATATATTGTAAATACATGACTCGTGCAGCGATTTTCGCACAGTCATTGAGCTCAAATTTCTCAAACTGAGCCAAATCTGTACAGTGTCACTCCAAGGTTTTTAAATAATCAGAAGAATTAGTGTGGAAGGATAATAGATGTGTGACAGAATTAAGGGTGAAAGCAGTGTGACAGAAGTGTGAAAGTGAGAGCGAAGGGAAAATAGACGGAAGAGAGTGAGATTGGTCAGCGAATTCTTCTGCTGCCTGGTTCGAATTTTAATATTTGTCTGTGTTAGTGTTGGTTTTCGTTAGTGAAAATGTGCTAGTATGAATGTGTGTCTGCAATATAGTTTAGAACTTACATTACAGTATTTTGAGTTTCATAACAAGGGAATGTAGTCACGAATTAGTGTTATGCACCTGTTTGTGGACGCATTTAACCAAATTATGACACTTAAAAAACTAACATACATACACATAGGACTTAGAAACATAGTTTAGAAGTTAGATTAGTAAAGTTAATTACATCCAAACACGCAAACAACCAGAAAAACAAACATATAAATTACATACACTTTTTGTAGATCAAAGGGAGATAACTTCGGGTCAGGGGACATAATAGACAACGAAGAACTATCTTAACAGTGTAATAGAACTTTACACGCGGAAGCGATGTAGGTAAAGCCTGTCGCACACACTCTTGTATAAAGGTTGTTAAATATTATATGGGGGACATGAAGCAATTCATGTGTTGACCCTAAGAAAGTCAACTTTGTATGGGTAGTAAGTTAATTTACTATGTGAGGGCAGGTCTTATAAGACAACGGTCCGGTTCAGACATACCTCTAATAAATATAATATAGCATGTGAGAAGAAGGCTCACGCCAACCAGACAAGTTTGTGGCGATTGCCAGTAGCCACGTAAAGTTTTGCTACATTGTGACAATAGTCCAGTAGAAGTCTATTACATTACCCAAAACCAGGTTACCTAGAGTCTTTGACAAAAATTAGAGACACTAATTTTTTATAACCTCTTGCGTCACAACCAATGAGTGAAAGTTGATGACGCAACACAGGAGGGGTGGGTGTGTGTCAAAGACTCGACCGCATCCCCTTCGCCAGGAAGAGCAGTCAATCATGAAGAGACCAGGAGGGGATACGTGCCCGAGGGAAGGGCATGGGACACGCGACATGAGACACGCAGGCGGTGTTCAGAGAGTTAGCACTTTAATCACGATAACATCACGCCTCGTGGTAGCCACAGAGAAGTTGAGTATACACTCAACTTGCCACGTCTGCCATCAGCGTGCCATGTGAGGCAACACGCACCAAGGTGAAGGTCGAATCCGCGTGGTGTGTGACCACGGGAGGAAAGATTGGCAGACGGCCGGACGGGACTTGTAGTATACACCTCGTTAGAGTAGCGATAGGGGTATTTGTGTTTATTTGTGTAGAAAGCTAGCATAGGGGTAGCAGCTCGTGATAGATAATACTGTGGCTGTATGTTGTGTGTTTCAATAGCGACTGTTCACTGCTTGTAGCGAGCCAACGGCAATAAATGTACCATTTAATTTCCTCGCACACGACTTGCAAGTTTTCTTGTATGGTGTGCCAGAAGTACCCGATGATGCCTGTCAGTTGAGTTGTTGACATACATACTGCAGAAATCACATAACATAAGCTAAAGTGATAAGATAAATCTTTCAAACTGAAATATACAACACATATGTTCACACAATAATTGTAATCGCCTACCATGGTAATCTTAAACTGACTATCATATCATGTCTTTTTGTTTACACAAAGTTGGATTCTGTAAATGGATGGTCATCCATAGAATGACAACATACAAGATCACAGAACATGACAGCTCATGGGCAGTTGGTCCTGTGCTCTGATGGGAGCCTTGAAACACCCAGAAGACCACATTTCTTTATGGAGTCTGTAATTGTTTCCCTACATCAAGGATTGAGTGAAGCATGTATGATTGTGTAACATATACATTCACCTCACAACTGCTGATTCTCTCCTTTCTTCCAGGTGGTCATATGGGTAGATCCACTTGATGGAACAGCTGAATTCACACAGGGTAAGGAAGTGTGTGCTAGTTGCCTAGTTGTCCGCAGTTTGTGTGTGATCTGGCATGATACTCATGGATGTCACTGATAGCTAGCTGCAGAGTTGTGTGTGTGATCTGGCATGAACTCATGGATGTCACTGATAGCTGGCTATAGAGTTGTGTGTGTGTGTGTGTGTGTGTATGTGTGTGTGTGATCTGGCATGAACTCATGGATGTCACTGATAGCTGGCTATAGAGTTGTGTGTGTGTGTGTGTGTATGTATGTGTGTGTGTGATCTGGCATGAACTCATGGATGTCACTGATAGCTGGCTATAGTTGTGTGTGTGTGTGTGTATGTGTGTGTGTGATCTGGCATGAACTCATTGATGTCACTGATAGCTGGCTATAGAGTTGTGTGTGTGTGTGTGTGTGTGTATGTGTGTGTGTGATCTGGCATGAACTCATGGATGTCACTGATAGCTGGCTATAGAGTTGTGTGTGTGTGATCTGGCATGAACTCATGGATGTCACTGATAGCTGGCTATAGAGTTGTGTGTGTGTGTGGTGTGTGTGTGTATGTGTGTGTGGTGATCTGGCATGAACTCATGGATGTCACTGATAGCTGCTATAGTTGTGTGTGTGTGTGTGTATGTGTGTGTGTGATCTGGCATGAACTCATTGATGTCACTGATAGCTGGCTATAGAGTTGTGTGTGTGTGTGTATGTGTGTGTGTGATCTGGCATGAACTCATGGATGTCACTGATAGCTGGCTATAGAGTTGTGTGTGTGTGATCTGGCATGAACTCATGGATGTCACTGATAGCTGGCTATAGAGTTGTGTGTGTGTGTGTATGTGTGTGTGTGATCTGGCATGAACTCATGGATGTCACTGATAGCTGGCTATAGTTGTGTGTGTGTGTGTGTATGTGTGTGTGTGATCTGGCATGAACTCATTGATGTCACTGATAGCTGGCTATAGAGTTGTGTGTGTGTGTGTGTGTATGGTGTGTGTGATCTGGCATGAACTCATGGATGTCACTGATAGCTGGCTATAGAGTTGTGTGTGTGTGTGTGATCTGGCATGAACTCATGGATGTCACTGATAGCTGGCTATAGAGTTGTGTGTGTGTGTGTATGTGTGTGTGTGATCTGGCATGAACTCATGGATGTCACTGATAGCTGGCTATAGAGTTGTGTGTGTATGTGTGTGTATGTGTGTGTGTGATCTGGCATGAACTCATGGATGTCACTGATAGCTGGCTATAGAGTTGTGTGTGTATGTGTGTGTGTGATCTGGCATGAACTCATGGATGTCACTGATAGCTGGCTATAGAGGTGTGTGTGTGTGTATGTGTGTGTGTGATCTGGCATGAACTCATGGATGTCACTGATAGCTGGCTATAGAGTTGTGTGTGTGTATATGTGTGTGTGTGATCTGGCATGAACTCATGGATGTCACTGATAGCTGGCTATAGAGGTGTGTGTGTGTGTTTTGTGTGTGTGATCTGGCATGAACTCATGGATGTCACTGATAGCTGGCTATAGAGTTGTGTGTATGTGTGTGTGTGATCTGGCATGAACTCATGGATGTCACTGATAGCTGGCTATAGAGGTGTGTGTATGTGTGTGTGTGATCTGGTATGAACTCATGGATGTCACTGATAGCTGGCTATAGAGGTGTGTGTGTGTGTATGTGTGTGTGTGATCTGGCATGAACTCATGGATGTCACTGATAGCTGGCTATAGAGTTGTGTGTGTGTGTGTGTGTGTGTATGTGTGTATGTGATCTGGCATGAACTCATGGATGTCACTGATAGCTGGCTATAGAGTTGTGTGTGTATGTGTGTGTGTGATCTGGCATGAACTCATGGATGTCACTGATAGCTGGCTATAGAGTTGTGTGTGTGTGTGTGTGTGTGTATGTGTGTGTGTGATCTGGCATGAACTCATGGATGTCACTGATAGCTGGCTATAGAGTTGTGTGTGTATGTGTGTGTGTGTGTGTGTGTGATCTGGCATGAACTCATGGATGTCACTGATAGCTGGCTATAGAGTTGTGTGTGTGTGTGTGTATGTGTGTGTGTGATCTGGCATGGAAAACTGCTTCAAGAAAGCCAGGCATTTAGCATAACTAGTAAGTTCAGTCAGTAAACATTTGGACAACTAGTGAGTTCTGTCACTACACATTTGGACAACTAGTGAGTTCTGTCACTACACATTTGGACAACTAGTGAGTTCTGTCACTACACATTTGGACAACTAGTGAGTTCTGTCACTACACATTTGGACAACTAGTGAGTTCTGTCACTACACATTTGGACAACTAGTGAGTTCTGTCACTACACATTTGGACAACTAGTGAGTTCTGTCACTACACATTTGGACAACTAGTGAGTTCTGTCACTACACATTTGGACAACTAGTGAGTTCTGTCACTACACATTTGGACAACTAGTGAGTTCTGTCACTACACATTTGGACAACTAGTGAGTTCTGTCACTACACATTTGGACAACTAGTGAGTTCTGTCAGTAAACTTTTGGACAACTAGTGAGTTCTGTCACTACACATTTGGACAACTAGTGAGTTCTGTCACTACACATTTGGACAACTAGTGAGTTCTGTCACTACACATTTGGACAACTAGTGAGTTCTGTCACTACACATTTGGACAACTAGTGAGTTCTGTCACTACACATTTGGACAACTAGTGAGTTCTGTCACTACACATTTGGACAACTAGTGAGTTCTGTCACTACACATTTGGACAACTAGTGAGTTCTGTCACTACACATTTGGACAACTAGTGAGTTCTGTCACTACACATTTGGACAACTAGTGAGTTCTGTCACTACACATTTGGACAACTAGTGAGTTCTGTCAGTACACATTTTGGACAACTAGTGAGTTCTGTCACTACACATTTGGACAACTAGTGAGTTCTGTCACTACACATTTGGACAACTAGTGAGTTCTGTCACTACACATTTGGACAACTAGTGAGTTCTGTCACTACACATTTGGACAACTAGTGAGTTCTGTCACTACACATTTGGACAACTAGTGAGTTCTGTCACTACACATTTGGACAACTAGTGAGTTCTGTCACTACACATTTGGACAACTAGTGAGTTCTGTCACTACACATTTGGACAACTAGTGAGTTCTGTCACTACACATTTGGACAACTAGTGAGTTCTGTCACTACACATTTGGACAACTAGTGAGTTCTGTCACTACACATTTGGACAACTAGTGAGTTCTGTCAGTAAACTTTTGGACAACTAGTGAGTTCTGTCACTACACATTTGGACAACTAGTGAGTTCTGTCACTACACATTTGGACAACTAGTGAGTTCTGTCAGTACACATTTGGACAACTAGTGAGTTCTGTCAGTACACATTTGGACAACTAGTGAGTTCTGTCACTACACATTTGGACATCTAGTGAGTTCTGTCAGTACAAATTTGGACAACTAGTGAGTTAGATCTGTCAGTACACATTTGGTCAATTAGTGAGTTCTGTCAGTAAACATTTGGATAACTAGTGAGTTAGATCTGTTAGTAAACTTTTGGTCGATTAGTGAGTTCTGTCAGTAAACATTTGGTCAATTAGTGAGTTCTGTCAGTAAACATTTGGTCAATTAGTGAGTTCTGTCAGTAAACATTTGGTCAATTAGTGAGTTCTGTCAGTACAAATTTGGACAACTAGTGAGTTAGGTCTGTTAGTAAACGTTTGGTCAATTAGTGAGTTCTGTCAGTAAACATTTGGTCAATTAGTGAGTTCTGTCAGTACAAATTTGGACAACTAGTGAGTTAGATCTGTTAGTAAACATTTGGTCAATTAGTGAGTTCTGTCAGTAAACATTTGGTCAATTAGTGAGTTCTGTCAGTAAACATTTGGTCAATTAGTGAGTTGTGTCAGTACAAATTTGGACAACTAGTGAGTTAGATCTGTTAGTAAACATTTGGTCAATTAGTGAGTTCTGTCAGTAAACATTTGGACAACTAGTGAGTTAGATCTGTTAGTAAACTTTTGGTCAATTAGTGAGTTCTGTCAGTAAACATTTGGTCAATTAGTGAGTTCTGTCAGTAAACATTTGGTCAATTAGTGAGTTCTGTCAGTAAACATTTGGTCAATTAGTGAGTTCTGTCAGTACAAATTTGGACAACTAGTGAGTTAGATCTGTTAGTAAACTTTTGGTCAATTAGTGAGTTCTGTCAGTAAACATTTGGTCAATTAGTGAGTTCTGTCAGTAAACATTTGGTCAATTAGTGAGTTCTGTCAGTAAACATTTGGTCAATTAGTGAGTTAGATCTGTTAGTAAACTTTTGGTCAATTAGTGAGTTCTGTCAGTAAACATTTGGTCAATTAGTGAGTTCTGTCAGTAAACATTTGGTCAATTAGTGAGTTCTGTCAGTAAACATTTGGTCAATTAGTGAGTTCTGTCAGTACAAATTTGGACAACTAGTGAGTTAGATCTGTTAGTAAACTTTTGGTCAATTAGTGAGTTCTGTCAGTAAACATTTGGTCAATTAGTGAGTTCTGTCAGTAAACATTTGGTCAATTAGTGAGTTCTGTCAGTAAACATTTGGTCAATTAGTGAGTTCTGTCAGTACAAATTTGGACAACTAGTGAGTTAGATCTGTTAGTAAACTTTGGTCAATTAGTGAGTTCTGTTAGTAAACATTTGGACAACTAGTGAGTTAGATCTGTTAGTAAACTTTTGGTCAATTAGTGAGTTCTGTCACTAAACATTTGGTCAATTAGTGAGTTCTGTCAGTAAACATTTGGTCAATTAGTGAGTTCTGTCAGTAAACATTTGGTCAATTAGTGAGTTCTGTCAGTACAAATTTGGACAACTAGTGAGTTAGATCTGTTAGTAAACTTTTGGTCAATTAGTGAGTTCTGTTAGTAAACATTTGGACAACTAGTGAGTTAGATCTGTTAGTAAACTTTTGGTCAATTAGTGAGTTCTGTCAGTAAACATTTGGTCAATTAGTGAGTTCTGTCAGTAAACATTTGGTCAATTAGTGAGTTCTGTCAGTAAACATTTGGTCAATTAGTGAGTTCTGTCAGTACAAATTTGGACAACTAGTGAGTTAGATCTGTTAGTAAACTTTTGGTCAATTAGTGAGTTCTGTTAGTAAACATTTGGACAACTAGTGAGTTAGATCTGTTAGTAAACATTTGGACAACTAGTGAGTTAGATCTGTAGTAAACATTTGGACATTTGTTTTGACTTTCAGGCCTGCTGGATCATGTGACAGTGTTGATTGGCATTGCTGTCAACGGCGAGGCTAAGGGAGGAGTAATCTATCAGCCGTATTACAACTACCAGGCAGGGTCTGACGCTGACCTGGGTCGCTGTATCTGGGGCCTCATTGGCCTAGGTAAGTCAGTTGATTGTCAGTGCATGGAGTTTGATATCTGTGTGGCTTGTCATCTGATTTTGATAGTAGTTTACCTTCAGTATTCTTGTACCCCCTGACTCTAATGCTACTGTTTGCCTTCAATGTTGGTTTTCATGTGACTGATGGAATGATTTGCTCTCCTCGGAAGTCGAGGCATTCCCCTATGTACTGGAAGGGTGTGCAGGGATTTGTGCTGTTTTGGTGTCAGATAAGGAAATGTAAAGCCAAACAGTGTGGGCACAGTCTAACTGAGAAAGCTAGATGTAGGTACATGGTAAATATCATGTGGAAGGGAGTCAGAGAATTGAACAGTGGCATCTGTAACAGAGTTGATTCTAGCTCTATCAAAAATCCCAAAGTGTTGATTAAGTGGCTGTCTATTTTGAGTGCTAGGTTAGCTGTCAGAATAGCATGATCTTATAGCAGTGACCCATACGTCATCTACTCACCTGCGATAGGGAGAATTGAAGTAATTAGAGACCTGTTTGTCTTGTTAGTATGAATATATGTTAAACCCTTCATTAATGTGAATGAAGTTTAAACACCCTTCATGAATGTAAATGTATTCTTTAGCTACTCTTAATTAATATTAAAGTATTTTAAAATCTCTTTTCATTAATATGCATATATTTGTAAACTATCTTAATGAATATGTTCGTTTTAACCCAGTGCGTTAATATTAGTATGTTATTAACCAGTTTACATTAATGTGAATGTCCAGGCTCATTTGGCTTCACGCTGAAGTCACCACCAGCCAACAAGAACGTGATCACAACCACCCGGTCTCATGCCGACTGGATTGTCACAGAAGCAGTGAATGCATGCGAACCCACGGACATTGTCAAAGTTGGTGGAGCCGGGCACAAGGTACTGTTGATCACACCAGAACACCAGATGAAATATTGGTGAACTGTTAGAGATATCTGTGGTGAATAGAGATGATGAAATATTGGTGAACTGTTAGAGATATCTGTGGTGAATAGAGATGATGAAATATTGGTGAACTGTTAGAGATATCTGTGGTGAATAGAGATGATGAAATATTGGTGAACTGTTAGAGATATCTGTGGTGAATAGAGATGATGAAATATTGGTGAACTGTTAGAGATATCTGTGGTGAATAGAGATGATGAAATATTGGTGAACTGTTAGAGATATCTGTGGTGAATAGAGATTCATTTTTAATGTGTTGTTAATATCTCTAGATGTTAATATTGGTTGTAGAACATCTTTAGCAGTTTGTTTGCTTAGTCGGCACACAGATGAAGCCTGCTGGTCCGAGGCAGAGACTGGTAATGTGTCCCAGCAGATGATGAAAGTTCCAGTGTTCTCACTACCCCTCTGCTGTGTCTCCACCTGACAGTGGAGAGAATGGTTTGCCTGGACCAGTGATCCCAAGAGCTATTCCGACAGTAGTGCAGCTACTGGTAGGGTCTCCCAGGTCAGACATGTCGAAGGATAAAGAGACCATACTGAGGGAGAAACAAACCTGCTGCTTTGTAAAGGGATGGGGGACAGTAGAGATGAGATCATGAGTATATGACATACCTATCCCAATAGAGTAGCGATCATGACTATATGACATATCTATCCCAGTAGAGTGGAGATCATGACTATATGACATATCTATCCCAGTAGAGTGGAGATCATGACTATATGACATATCTATCCCAGTAGATTAGAGACCATGAGTATATGACATATCTATCCCAGTAGAGTGGAGATCATGAGTATATGACATATCTATCCCAGTAGATTAGAGACCATGAGTATATGACATATCTATCCCAGTAGAGTGGAGATCATGACTATATGACATATCTATCCCAGTAGAGTGGAGATCATGAGTATATGACATATCTATCCCAGTAGATTAGAGACCATGAGTATATGACATATCTATCCCAGTAGAGTGGAGATCATGAGTATATGACATATCTATCCCAGTAGATTAGAGATCATGAGTATATGACATATCTATCCCAGTAGATTAGAGATCATGAGTATATGACATATCTATCCCAGTAGATTAGAGATCATGAGTATATGACATATCTATCCCAGTAGATTAGAGATCATGAGTATATGACATATCTATCCCAGTAGAGTGGAGATCATGAGTATATGACATATCTATCCCAGTAGATTAGAGACCATGAGTATATGACATATCTATCCCAGTAGAGTGGAGATCATGAGTATATGACATATCTATCCCAGTAGAGTGGAGATCATGAGTATATGACATATCTATCCCAGTAGAGTGGAGATCATGACTATATGACATATCTATCCCAGTAGAGTAGAGATCATGAGTATATGACATATCTATCCCAGTAGATTAGAGATCATGAGTATATGACATATCTATCCCAGTAGATTAGAGACCATGAGTATATGACATATCTATCCCAGTAGATTAGAGACCATGAGTATATGACATATCTATCCCAGTAGAGTGGAGATCATGAGTATATGACATATCTATCCCAGTAGAGTGGAGATCATGACTATATGACATATCTATCCCAGTAGATTAGAGACCATGAGTATATGACATATCTATCCCAGTAGAGTGGAGATCATGACTATATGACATATCTATCCCAGTAGAGTAGAGATCATGAGTATATGACATACCTATCCCAATAGAGTAGCGATCATGACTATATGACATATCTATCCCAGTAGATTAGAGACCATGAGTATATGACATATCTATCCCAGTAGAGTGGAGATCATGACTATATGACATATCTATCCCAGTAGAGTGGAGATCATGGCTATATGACATATCTATCCCAGTAGAGTGGAGATCATGACTATATGACATATCTATCCCAGTAGAGTAGAGATCATGAGTATATGACATATCTATCCCAGTAGATTAGAGACCATGAGTATATGACATATCTATCCCAGTAGAGTGGAGATCATGACTATATGACATATCTATCCCAGTAGAGTGGAGATCATGACTATATGACATATCTATCCCAGTAGATTAGGAGACCATGAGCTATATGACATATCTATCCCAGTAGAGTGGAGATCATGACTATATGACATATCTATCCCAGTAGAGTGGAGATCATGACTATATGACATATCTATCCCAGTAGAGTGGAGATCATGAGTATATGACATATCTATCCCAGTAGATTAGAGATCATGACTATATGACATATCTATCCCAGTAGATTAGAGATCATGACTGTATGACATATTTATCCAAGTAGAGTGGAGATTATAACTATATGACATATCTATCCCAGTAAAGTAGAGATCATGACTATATGACATATCTATCCCAGTAGAGTGGAGATCATGACTATATGACATATCTGTTCAGTAGAATGGAGACCATGACTATATGACATATCTGTTTAGTAGAATGGAGACCATAACTATATTATGTGTCTCTCATGTTGCCAGGTGCTGTTGTTGATTGAAGGAAAGGCTCATGCCTATGTGTTTGCCAGTAAGGGCTGTAAGAAGTGGGACACATGTGCACCAGAAGCAGTCCTGCATGCTGTTGGAGGTCACATGACTGATCTGCTGGGCAAACCCATCCTCTACCATCAGAAAGTGCAGCACAAGAACTCTGGAGGTGTGTTGGCCACCCTGCACAACCATCAGTGGTTTGTGGACAAGATCCCTGCAAATATCAAGAGCAATTTTGTTTCTGGTGAGTGTGTTTGACCTCATGTATTGTGTAGCCTGGCCAGGTCTGTTGTGAGTTTGACCTCATGTATTGTGTAGCCTGGCCAGGTCTGTGGTGTGTTTGACCTCATGTATTGTGTAGCCTGGCCAGGTTTGTGGTGAGTGTGTGTAACCTCATGTATTGTGTAGCCTGGCCAGGTTTGTGGTGAGTGTGTTTGACCTCATGTATTGTGTAGCCTGGCCAGGTCTGTGGTGTGTTTAACCTCATGTATTGTGTAGCCTGGCCAGGTTTGTGGTGAGTGTGTGTAACCTCATGTATTGTGTAGCCTGGCCAGGTTTGTGGTGAGTGTGTTTGACCTCATGTATTGTGTAGCCTGACCAGGTCTGTGGTGTGTTTAACCTCATGTATTGTGTAGCCTGGCCAGGTTTGTGGTGAGTGTGTGTGACCTCATGTATTGTGTAGCCTGGCCAGGTTTGTGGTGAGTTTGTTTGACCTCATCTATTGTGTAGCCTGGCCAGGTTTGTGGTGAGTGTGTTTGACCTCATGTATTGTGTAACCTGGCCAAATCTGTGGTGTGTTTGACCTCATGTATTGTGTAACCTGGCCAGGTCTGTGGTGTGTTTGATCTCATGTATTGTGTAGCCTGGCCAGGTCTCTGGTGAGTGTGTTTGACCTCATGTATTGTGTAACCTGGCCAGGTCTGTGGTGTGTTTGACCTCATGTATTGTGTAACCTGGCCAGGTTTGTGGTGAGTGTTTGACCTCATGTATTGTGTAGCCTGGCCAGGTCTCTGGTGAGTGTGTTTGACCTCATGTATTGTGTAACCTGGCCAGGTCTGTGGTGTGTTTGACCTCATGTATTGTGTAGCCTGGACAGGTCTGTGGTGTATTTGACCTCATGTATTGTGTAGCCTGGCCAGGTTTGTGGTGAGTGTGTTTGATCTCATGTATTGTGTAGCCTGGCCAGGTTTGTAGTGTGTTTGACCTCATGTATTGTGTAGCCTGGCCAGGTTTGTGGTGAGTGTGTGTGACCTCATGTATTGTGTAGCCTGGCCAGGTTTGTGGTGAGTGTGTTTGATCTCATGTTAGCCTGGCCAGGTTTGTAGTGTGTTTGACCTCATGTATTGTGTAGCCTGGCCAGGTCTCTGGTGAGTGTGTTTGACCTCATGTATTGTGTAACCTGGCCAAGTCTGTGGTGTGTTTGACCTCATGTATTGTGTAGCCTGGCCAGGTCTGTGGTGTGTTTGACCTCATGTATTGTGTAGCCTGGCCAGGTCTCTGGTGAGTGTGTTTGATCTCATGTATTGTGTAGCCTGACCAGGTCTCTGGTGAGTGTGTTTGACCTCATGTATTGTGTAGCCTGGCCAGGTTTGTGGTGAGTGTGTTTGACTCATGTATTGTGTAGCCTGGCCAGGTCTCTGGTGAGTGTGTTTGACCTCATGTATTGTGTAGCCTGGCCAGGTCTCTGGTGAGTGTGTTTGACCTCGTGTATTGTGTAGCCTGGCCAGGTCTGTAGTGTGTTTGACCTCATGTATTGTGTAGCCTGGCCAGGTTTGTGGTGTGTTTGACCTCATGTATTGTGTAGCCTGGCCAGGAGGTTTCAGGAGGTTAGTGTCTGGCTGGGTGGTTCTTGGGTTCCAGCGCGTGTCTGTGCATTTACATGATGCTTTGGATTCTAGTGATTTATCCTCAGAGTGGATCATGCGTTTAATTAATGGTGAAAAACTTAACGACAATTCTAACCTACATGAACGTCTTCAGTTACTGCCATGCTACAAACGCCTACTTTTTAATAAGGCTAAACTAATTCACAAAACCCTATTTCAAAATGCTCCAAGCTACCTTTGGCCATTGTTTAAATATAACGCAAGACATAGTGAACGACTAAATATACTTCATGTCCCTAAACCTAGGATAGACTTATACAAAACAAGCTTAGCATACTCTGCCTCTCAGTTGTGGAACAATCTTCCACAAGAAATCAAAGACACCACCAATCATTATACATACAGTCACAACCTGTTTGAACACTACCTCAGTACAGACTACATGCCCCCCTAAAAAAAACAAAAAAACAATAATAATGGAAAATTATCGCAAAATTCAAATCAAATCAAATCAAATCAACTTTATTTTCAAAGGGTAACAAATTGGGCACGCAGGCAAATTACCATGTTATGAGGCCCATCTCCCATCTACCCTTACATCACCCCACCCACACACACACACACCCAGGGACACATACATACCCCACCAACCAACTCATCCCCCTCCTACACATCCCCCACCCACACACACTGCCCTCACCTGTTCCCCCAACCAAAACACATTCGCCACCCACAAACATCCCCCACCAACCCACACATCCCACGCCCACCCACATACACATCCTAACCCACACATCCTCTCCCCCACCCACACCTCCAACCACCCATCCCCCAGCCACATCTCCATTGACCACATATTCTAGACCCACGCAAACACATCCCCCACCAACCCACACATTGCACATCCACTCACACATCCCCAAACCATACACACACATTCCCACCAACTGACATCTCCCTACCCCGACACACACACACACACACATCTTCCTAACCACCTATACATCCCCAATCCCCCAACACACACACCCCCCACCCGCACATCACATACATCCTCTACCACGCAATATTCCCAACCCACACACCGCACACATATCCCTCACCAACACATCCCACACCCACATACCACCATGCATCCCCACCTACACACCACACACATATCCCCCACGCACATACCACACAATATTCCCACCCACACCCACAAAGATACCCTGACTCATCCACCCCACATACCCCCACCCACACACACATACCCCACCCACACAATATCCCCAACCAACACACCACGCACCTCTCCCCTCTCACACATGCATTTCCTACCCATCCACCAACACACACACACTCACACATCCTCCACTATGCACCCACACACCCCCACCCACCCCCAACCAAACATCTCTCGATCACAATACCCCTACCCACACAATCCTCCACCCACTCACACATCCCACCCCGACACATACACATCCCTCACCCACCTACACATCCCTAAGCCACTCACACACCTAGCCAACTAGACAATTAGCATTGACAACTAGCCAATAAACATTCCCATATGTATGGCTTGTGCCACATTTATTGAAAGACAGAAGATCAAGCGGTTTGGCCATGTCGTTAGAATGCAACATCAGCAACTACCATCACTGGCCTTACACCAAAGATCATCTGCATCGAGAGCACGAGGACGTCCAAGAAGAAAATGGATTGACGACATCAGAGACATTGTACAACCACACGGAATGACACTATCCAGTGCTGCCCACCAGGCACTGGAACGCAAATTATTCCTCCCCACGACGCTTGATGGCAGAAATTGATGATGATAATGATGATGATATATATGGCACGTTACACCTTCCTTAGGTATTTATAATGCCCATTTTAAACATTGCCTCAGTGAGTCATATATTACTGATTATTTTTCATGCGTTTTAATGCTTATTGTTCTTTTGTTGTCTAAGATTAGCTTCATAAGTGATGTTGAATGAAATAATGTTTGAGAGGAAATAGAGAAGAAGGGCAGAATGTCAGACGGGCCTGTGTGCTCAATTCTTAACCCTTTGAAAATAGTTTGTTCGTTCGCTCGCTCGTTCGTTCATTCATGATTACAGCATCATCTGCAAAAGTAACTTTCTAATCAGTACCCTCCTAAATTTGTTCTTGGCCTTAAGCCTCTGAGCATTTTAGAGGCTGCCATCTGAACGTTAATTGTTTTATATGTCACCATCCTGATTGAACAAAGGTACATTTCAATAGAAGTGAAAAGTATATTCAAAGGATGGTGGGGGAAAGTTGGGGCAAGTGCTCACTTGGGTAGTGAGGTTGCGTACCTAGCCTTGTCATGAAAAGGCAAACAACAGGATGTCCCATGTGCATGCTGGTCATCTTGGCACTTCCTAGCAGTAGGAAATCACCAAGGGTAGGTTGTACAGTCACTGCTGTGGCAAAGCACCTGCCCACGGGTAGACAGAGCCTGATGGCTTTGATGGAACCCTCTAGAGGAAATGCATGCCAATGTTGGACACACTGAGTTAGACCGGGTAATATCTGGGTGTAACACATGGTCATTGAGAACAGAAGATCAAGAGGTATTCTCACAGAGACAGGCTGCCCACATGTTGTAGACAACCATCATTGGCTGCTCATCTTTCACGCATGCATGCTCAAATTGGAAACATGTTTCTGCTCATTCTCCTTCCACAACATTGCTAGTTGGCAAGCTCTTCACCATCACGACATTCTGACCCATGATCTCTACCCCCAACCCCACCACATGGCCACACCCTATTCATTGCTGATGTGTTACAGGGAACATGATCTCTATCCCCAACCCCACCACACGGCCACCCTTTTCATTGCTCATGTGTTGCAGGGGACATGAATCCAGCAGTTTCCCTTGTGTTGTTGTCTTGTGTATCCTGGGAGCTGCAGTGGCTAGCATGCTTGCCTCAAAGCCCAGTTGTCATGTGTTCAAATCCCCCAAGATAGGATTTTCCCATTAATCTCGGCTCCTAAGCCGGCCCAGCTAATGTGATATTGTCATCACCCATGGAGTGTCCAATGGTCTCAGAGTATGTGGCTAATACGCTCACTTTTAACCTCTCCCAGCATGCCTGTAACCTCTCCCAGCATGCCTATAACCTCTCCCAGCATGCCTGTAACCTCTCCCAGCACGCCTGTAACCTCTCCCAGCACGCCTGTAACCTCTCCCAGTACGCCTGTAACCTCTCCCAGCACACCTGTAACCTCTCCCAGCACGCCTGTAACCTCTCCCAGCACACCTGTAACCTCTCCCAGCATGCCTGTAACCTCTCCCAGCACACCTGTAACCTCTCCCAGCACACCTGTAACCTCTCCCAGCATGCCTGTAACCTCTCCCAGCACACCTGTAAGCTCTCCCAGCACACCTGTAACCTCTCCCAGCATGCCTGTAACCTCTCCCAGCATGTCTGTAACCTCTCCCAGCACACCTGTAACCTCTCCCAGCACGCCTGTAACCTCTCCCAGCATGCCTGTAACCTCTCCCAGCACGCCTGTAACCTCTCCCAGCACGCCTGTAACCTCTCCCAGCACGCCTGTAACCTCTCCCAGCACACCTGTAACCTCTCCCAGCACACCTGTAACCTCTCCCAGCACGCCTGTAACCTCTCCCAGCACACCTGTAAGCTCTCCCAGCACACCTGTAAGCTCTCCCAGTACGCCTGTAACCTCTCCCAGCATGTCTGTAACCTCTCCCAGCACACCTGTAACCTCTCCCAGCATGTCTGTAACCTCTCCCAGCACACCTGTAACCTCTCCCAGCACACCTGTAACCTCTCCCAGTACGCCTGTAACCTCTCCCAGCACACCTGTAACCTCTCCCAGTACACCTGTAACCTCTCCCAGCACACCTGTAACCTCTCCCAGCATGCCTGTAACCTCTCCCAGCATGCCTGTAAGCTCTCCCAGCATGTCTGTAACCTCTCCCAGCATGTCTGTAACCTCTCCCAGCATGTCTGTAACCTCTCCCAGTACGCCTGTAACCTCTCCCAGTATGTCTGTAACCTCTCCCAGCATGCCTGTAACCTCTCCCAGTATGTCTGTAACCTCTCCCAGCATGCCTGTAAGCTCTCCCAGCATGTCTGTAAGCTCTCCCAGCATGTCTGTAACCTCTCCCAGCATGTCTGTAACCTCTCCCAGCATGCCTGTAAGCTCTCCCAGTACGCCTGTAACCTCTCCCAGTATGTCTGTAACCTCTCCCAGCATGCCTGTAAGCTCTCCCAGCATGTCTGTAACCTCTCCCAGCATGTCTGTAACCTCTCCCAGCACACCTGTAAGCTCTCCCAGCATGCCTGTAACCTCTCCCAGCACACCTGTAACCTCTCCCAGCATGTCTGTAACCTCTCCCAGCACACCTGTAAGCTCTCCCAGCATGCCTGTAACCTCTCCCAGCACACCTGTAACCTCTCCCAGCATGCCTGTAAGCTCTCCCAGCATGTCTGTAACCTCTCCCAGCACACCTGTAACCTCTCCCAGTATGCCTGTAACCTCTCCCAGCACGCCTGTAACCTCTCCCAGCACACCTGTAACCTCTCCCAGTACGCCTGTAACCTCTCCCAGCACACCTGTAACCTCTCCCAGCATGTCTGTAAGCTCTCCCAGCATGCCTGTAAGCTCTCCCAGCATGTCTGTAACCTCTCCCAGCATGTCTGTAACCTCTCCCAGCATGTCTGTAAGCTCTCCCAGTACGCCTGTAACCTCTCCCAGTATGTCTGTAACCTCTCCCAGCATGCCTGTAACCTCTCCCAGTATGTCTGTAACCTCTCCCAGCATGCCTGTAAGCTCTCCCAGCATGTCTGTAAGCTCTCCCAACATGTCTGTAAGCTCTCCCAGCATGTCTGTAAGCTCTCCCAGCATGTCTGTAAGCTCTCCCAGCATGTCTGTAACCTCTCCCAGCATGTCTGTAACCTCTCCCAGTATGTCTGTAACCTCTCCCAGCATGCCTGTAACCTCTCCCAGTATGTCTGTAACCTCTCCCAGCATGCCTTTAAGCTCTCCCAGCATGTCTGTAACCTCTCCCAGCATGCCTGTAAGCTCTCCCAGCATGTCTGTAACCTCTCCCAGCATGTCTGTAACCTCTCCCAGCACACCTGTAAGCTCTCCCAGCATGCCTGTAACCTCTCCCAGCACACCTGTAACCTCTCCCAGCATGTCTGTAAGCTCTCCCAGCATGCCTGTAAGCTCTCCCAGCATGTCTGTAACCTCTCCCAGCATGTCTGTAACCTCTCCCAGCATGTCTGTAAGCTCTCCCAGTACGCCTGTAACCTCTCCCAGTATGCCTGTAACCTCTCCCAGTATGTCTGTAACCTCTCCCAGCATGCCTGTAACCTCTCCCAGCATGCCTGTAAGCTCTCCCAGCATGTCTGTAACCTCTCCCAGCATGCCTGTAAGCTCTCCCAGCATGTCTGTAAGCTCTCCCAGCATGTCTGTAACCTCTCCCAGCACGCCTGTAAACCTCTCCCAGCATGCCTGTAAGCTCTCCCAGCATGTCTGTAACCTCTCCCAGCATGCCTGTAAGCTCTCCCAGCATGTCTGTAACCTCTCCCAGCATGTCTGTAACCTCTCCCAGCATGTCTGTAAGCTCTCCCAGTACGCCTGTAACCTCTCCCAGTATGCCTGTAACCTCTCCCAGTATGTCTGTAACCTCTCCCAGTATGTCTGTAACCTCTCCCAGCATGCCTGTAAGCTCTCCCAGCATGTCTGTAACCTCTCCCAGCATGCCTGTAAGCTCTCCCAGCATGCCTGTAAGCTCTCCCAGCATGCCTGTAAGCTCTCCCAGCACACCTGTAACCTCTCCCAGCATGCTTGTTAGCTCTCCAAGCGGTGGTACAAGACCTGATAGCCTGCCATCATCACAGAGAATAGCTGTCTCTCTTACATTCACATAACATGCAGAGTTTGAGTCTGTGGTAGGCTTTATCACAGCGGTCACCATGGCTGTTGTCTAGACTAGCATCTGCCAAAAATGTCCCAGGTGGAGGTGAAGAGAGCTATTAGTCTGTGTACACCCCGAGCCTGGCATGCCATGCGTCTTGTACAGTCATTAAGTTGTTGACATTAGACTAGATTGCCCTTGCCTCCAAGGCCAGCAGTGTGTTCAGCATCTGTCTTTGCTTTACTCCTGCCAGACACTGCCAGTGAAGAGATGGTTCGCTTACAACATCAAGCCAAAGCAGCAGCAAGGTCTGTGCCATCTGGCGACACACTCGTCCAAGAAGGTTCTTCCGTGGACCCGCCAGAGTTTCACAAGACTCTATAAACATGGATTGGATTGTGATTATATTCAGTTGATATGTTGAACAATTGTTTCAGAAATAGTGGCAGATGATTTGATCCACACCAGTGACGCTGATGTCTGTGTTTATGGGCAACACAAACCAGGAATTCATGTTCAGAGTGTTGACATATGGCATACAAATACATTCCATTCGGTTATCGTGTGACAAGATTTTGCCAGATAGGACACGTGTGTTGTATGACAATTATTGTTGTTGATCATGCTAACCAGCATGAAAATTACAATATGCCAGATAGGTTATTTTCTGTTCTATTAGTGCAGGATTGAAATGATAGAAAACACTCACAGATTAATAATACAAGTAGAGGAAGCTTAGAAGCGTGTGGGGTATGTGGTGCTAGTCGACTACTGCAGACGTCTCAAGTTTGCTGGAATATGACACTGACATAGGCCAGCAGAAAATCTGGATATAACTCCTCTCTTGTTGTATTACTTTCTCCTGCACACCAGACTTCTGAAATCTGTTCATCACGAACACCCACAAAAACTAGTTTAGTTTAGTCGATGGATCAACATCACGGCACACGGGTGCAACCCTTATGTGCTCTGTTCTCCTTCTAACTCAAACCTGAGTCTGGAGAAACTCAGCTCAGTGCATGAACTCCGTAGCACCGGCGAGGATCCTGAAAAACCTTGGGTAGATTTTTAACTCGAAATTTTGCCCGGGCAGCGCCGTTAGGCTACTCTTTTTCGACTTCCAACTGCCAAGGGATTTTTTATGTGCGCAACAATACACACGGCGTCCGATCTCACTACCCAGAGACCAGGGAAATTTTATTACTAGAAGTCCACGTGAAAAAAATCCCTTTCCTCACCGGGGCTTGAACCCGGGACCTCCAGCACTCGAGGCGGACACCATACCTCGAGATCGCGCAGCCCCCTGACCCACAAAAACTTCGTGGTTTCACACACAGACCACACATGCATGCACACTAGCACACAAATACACACTTGCTTGCATGCTTACATTGCTGAGGCGTATAGAGACGGTCTTATTTTATATGATAATGCCACATTCGTTATTTTTGATGAGTGTCATTATGAGGATTTTAAACAGCCTGTTCAGCACAGATTTTGCCACATGAAAGCAGTTTTAGCTTGTGTGAAACTCAACCTGAAAGGAGGTTTAGCCCGTGCGAAACCAAACTTGAAAGCAGGTTTAGCCCGTGTGAAACTCAACCTGAAAGCAGGTTTAGCCTGTGTGAAACTCAATTTGAAAACATGTTTAGCCTGTGGGGAAACTCAATTTGAAAACAAGTTTAGCCTGTGTGAAACAACTTGAAAACATGTTTAGCCTGTGGGGAAACTCAATTTGAAAACAAGTTTAGCCTGTGTGAAATTCAAGTTTAAAACAGGTTTAGCCTGTGTGAAACTCAGCTTGAAAGCACTTTTAGCCTGTGTGAAACTTAACTTGAAAACATGTTTAGCCAGTGTGAAACTCAACTTAAAACACTTTTAGCCTATGTGAAACTCAACTTGAAAACATGTTTAGCCTGTGTTAAACTCAACTTGAAAACACTTTTAGCCTGTGTGAAACTCAGCTTGAAAACCCTTTTTAGCCTATGTGAAACTCAACTTGAAAGCACTTTTAGCCTGTGTGAAACTCAGTTTGAAAACACTTTTAGCCTGTGTGAAATGTGTTTCCAACGTTCTCAATGTTGATGTTACTTACAGAAACCTACTGTGCCAGTTGTACTGTTTTCTTGCTTTAGACTAGAATGAAAGAAATGTTTGTCAGGGCCAGATATCTGTGGATACGTGATCTGGATTGTGAAGTGCAAGACGCCTGGAATCTGTCATAAATGTTTAGGTATAGCTTCTCCTTGAGAGAGAACACATTCATTCAGATAAGCACAATCCATCTTAGTTAGTTTAGTTTTTAGTTGATGGATCATCATCACGGCACACGGGTGCAACCCATATGTGCTCTGTTCTCCTCCTAACTCAAACCTGAGTCTGGAGAAACTCAGCTCAGTGCACGACTCCGTAGCACCGACGAGGATCTTGAAATACTTTGGGTAGATTTTTAATTCAAAATCTTTTCCGGGCAGTGCCGTTAGGCTACTCTTTTTTGATTTCCAACTGCCAAGGGATGTTTTACGTGCGCAACAATACACACGGGCAAATTTTATTACTAGAAGTCCACGAGAAAAAATCCCGGTCATTACCGGGGCTTGAACCCGGGAACCTCCAGCACTCGAGGCGGACACCATACCTCGAGATCACGCAGCCCCCATCTTAGTTATTAATTTTTAGATTGCTTCTCTCCTGGTCAAAGCTGTCATTACATTTGTGCTGATGTTTTTGATTATTTTTCTTCTATTAGTTCTTCATTCAACACACTATTGACAGCTGTGCTTTTCTACAAAATTAATGGCAGTATTGTTATCAAATGTATTCTATAATTAAATGCATCATTCACAATTGTAGTCTTCATTTTTTCAGTTGCTTGTTTTTTTGTGTGTATTAAAATATTTGTTGTTGAGTTGCCTGTTAACATTATTTCACATGTGTGTATAATGCCTGTATCACCAGACATAACATGAAAATCTGGCCAGATGTTTAATGCATGCAGTTTAACTGCCAGGAGGAGTCATTGCGCTAGAATAACTATCACCGTTTATAGACTACATTTCCAGGAGGAAATTTTAGGGTTTCCAGGGGAGGAATTAAGATTATTTCAAGATCGTGTTATACAAGAACAGATTACTTGATATTGTTTTTCCCTTCATACGTTACGGTTCTGTATGTCTCACCCTTCTGAAATTCATTTTATAACGTATGTAGACCCGCAAATCACATTTTATGTAGATGTCTAGACTTCTTTTAATACGTGCTATTAAATTTAGTTTCCATTATTATGTATACTGTGTAGGGGGGGGGGGGGGGGGGGGGGGGGGGGGGGGAGTCATTGTGCTGAAATAACTATCACTGTTATAGACTGTTTATAAGGGGGGGGGGGGGAATTCCCCACCGGTTGAGAACCACTGTGTTAGAACATCCTTGATATACAACAGATGTGTTAGATATACAACAGATGTGTTAGATATGCAACAAATGTATTAGATATACAACAGATGTTTTAAAACATCTGATATTCAACAGGTGTGTTAGATGTACAACAGATGTATTAGATATACAACATATGTGTTAGATATACAACAGATGTCTTAGATATACAACGTACGAACAAAAATCTTTATTTTCAAAGGGTTAAGAATTGGGCACGCAGGTCCGTCTGACATTCTGCCCTTCTTCTCTATTTCCTCTCATACATTCTTTCATTCAACATCACTTATGAAGCAAATTTTCACAACAAAAGAACAATAGCATTAAAACGCATGAAAAATAATCAATAACAAATGATTCACTGACTGAGGCAGTGTTTAACATGGGCATTTAGTGTCTTAGATATACAACAGATGTCTTAGATATACAACAGATGTCTTAGATATACAACAGATGTCTTAGATATACAACAGATGTCTTAGATATACAACAGATGTCTTAGATATACAACAGATGTCTTAGATGTACAACACTTATATTAACTTCAAGCATCAAACACCTGTCTTCATATTGTTGCACATGTGCCGCTAGTCTGAAGCACTTGTAGCACGGAATCTCATGAGCAGACGTGTGTGGAGACTTCTGTACAGTCCCTATATGTACAGTCCCTATATGTGGGGTGTTAGTTGCATATACTTTACAGGATGCTGCAGTCAACACCAGTATTTGTTTTTGTGGTTGTGATCTCTGGGCAAGTTTACATTCAGTAGTTTGTCATTGCTTTCTGAATGCCGGCACCCATACCAATTCATAAAAAAACCAACGCATCGTGGTCTGCTGCCAAATCGCGTGCAGCTGTGTTTCAAGCGAGGGTATGCGGGATCACGAACTGTATCCGTAAATCATCACCGCGGGGATGGCACACGGAGTGTAGTCTGGCTGATATGGACAACAGTTAAATGGACAAATAACCACATGGCAATACTAGTTTTTTTTGTGCTATTGTATGATGTTAAATGTCCTCATGTCTAGCATTTGTTTGTTGTTTACATAGCAGTCATGTGATAACAGAAGGATATTATACAGAGCAAAGTTATTTTTAAAATAGTCCAGTAGCTAAACTGGGCAGTCACTTGCTTTGAACTCAAGTGTAGTCCATACACACTACTCCTAGTAGGGATGGACTGAATTTTGCATGCGGATTAGCTTTCCCTTTTACCAGTGTCCTTCGCCATCAGGTGAACCTACTCCGACTTCAGAGGTACTTGTACTTTACGTCCCCAAGTCAAGGATGAGAGGTTAACATTTTAGTCCAAATGTCCGGTGTAAGAGTTGAACCCCTTACCTCGGCATCAGCACACTGGATGTTTAAGAACACGCGTTCTTATCCATTTGGGAATGCTGGCCTCCCACATGGACATGTGGTAGCTCTACTGTAGACTAGAAGACGAATAATGATGCTTTCCGTGGCTGTTTTAATGGTGCCATCCATGCCGAGGGGAGAGTTGTTTCCAGACTGGTCACAACTCTCTGCAACGAACGAACGAACAAACTTTATTTTAAAAGGGTAACAAATTGGACACGCAGGCCCGTCTTACATTCGGCCCTTTCAATCACTCATCTTTCATTCATCAAATGTGCATGTTACATTAACATAGGGGAAAAAAACATTGTCAAATGGATTTTGTAAGCATAAACAATGCATATACGCATGATACATTCACATGAGAAAACAAAAAAAGCATTATCAAATGAAAGTTGTAAACATAAACAGTGCATATTGCAATGTTGTGAGACACATCCCCCATCCACCCTGATATCCCGCAGCCACCAACACATCCCCCACCCACCCACACATACCTCCACGCACTCACACAGAACCAGGCGAACATACATGCCGCCACACACCCACTGATCCCCCAACCACACACATTTCCCCAAGAAGAAGAAGAAGAGAAAGAAGACGAAGGAGGAGGAGGAGCAGAAGAAGAAGAAGAAACCACACACACATACCCCTGCCAACCCACACATCCCGCACCTATCCATACACATATTCCGCACTCTCACAATTTTCCCCACCCACCCACACACACACATCAGCCAACCTACACCCACTCACCCACCCAATATTCGCCACCTCTCAACTCACATCCGCACCTATACACACATCCCCACCCATAAACACATCTCCCCACCTGCCCACACATATCCCCCACCCATAACCCAAAAACATAACCCCCCACCCACACACATCGCCGCTTACACACATCTCACAACTACACACCTCCCCCCACCCATACACTCATCTCTCACACACATCCACCCTACTCACGTACTCGTCCATCAACCACCCCACACATCACCCACGTGCCCATCAACACATGCATCTCTCATTTACCCTCCCACCCACACACACCCCAACCACCCAGCCAAACACACATCCCCCATCCTCGCATACATCCTTCAATCACCTGCACATCCCACACCTCCCCCACCTCTCACACATCTCCCCTCCCACACAAAACTCCACCCATAACACATTCCCCCCACCACACACATCCCCCACATACATTCCCCATACACATCCCTGCCCACACATCTCCTCACCCACTCACACATCCTCCACCTACAAACATCCTCACCACCCACATATACATCCTCCACCCACTCACATTTACCACATCCACACTCACACACTCCCACCCACACAGACATATCCCATTCACAGACATATCCCATTCACAGACACCCCCCACACCCATCCCCCAACCCACACAATCTCCTACACACCCATTCACCCACCCAAACACACACTCCCTACCCACACCCACTCCCAACCCACCAACACCCACATACTTCCAACTATCCAGCAAGGTGCAGTACCTGCGTAGCCCCCATCCAGGTTATCATGCAACCCTGGCAGTTGGTCAGGGACAGCTTGAGCACAGCTGATGACTCGGTGACAGCTGGTAAACTTGATGGGGAAAAAATTAGGGGGAATACAAAGACATCAATCGCTGGATGGCTACCTGATCCAAGACTGTTATAGTGTGAGATGTTGAACTGTGTCTTCCCATACTATTTTCATGGCACATGATGACAAGGATTTAAGGCCATTTGCCACACGTATTGTCATGGCTCATGATGACAACGATTGAAGGCCACTTGCCCAAGCATTGTCCATGAAGAGAGCTAGGAATTAAAAACAACCCTGATCATTGCCAAGTATTGAACACACATCCCACGATGTGTACATCAGACATCTGACCTTGTGGCAAACTGCAGACACATGGTAGGTATGCATAACTTGAGTAGTCAGTTGTGAGCAGTAGATGTCATGAAATGTTGACCCACAGCCAGGTGTTAATTCACAGATTTGCTTCATATTACAGACAAGCAGGTGCTAGAGCTGGTCTCCCAACTCTGAATGCCTGGGTCCGAAGTGGATCAGCAGGTGGACAAGACAGACAACTCACCTGCTGACTGTGTGTGGATAACCAGGACATGTTGCTGGATTTCCCAGCTTTCAGACATCTGTCCACCAGATGGCAGCAGATGTTTTGTTGAGGACAGATTTAGAACAAGCTGTGATCACTGTTGTGTCTGTGGGACAGGAGATGTTTTCTGTGAATATTCAAGCTCATCTGTAACTATTGCCAGTACTGACATCGAGAACTGCTGTGATCTCCATCCAGTAGTACTGACATCAAGAACATCAGTGGATCTACATCCAGTAGTACTGACATTAAGAACTGTCATGATCTACATCCTGGAGTATGACATAAGAACATGTCAGTATCACATCTTTATAAGACATCAAGAACATCAGTGATGATCTACATCCAGTAGTGCTGACATCAAGAACATGTCATGATCTACATCCTGTAGTACTGACATCAAGAACATGTCATGATCTACATCCTGTAGTACTGACATTAAGAACATGTCATGATCTACATCCTGTAGTACTGACATCAAGAACATGTCATGATCTACATCCAGTAGTACTGACATCAAGAACATTGGTGATGATCTACATCCTGTAGTACTGACATCAAGAACATGTCATGATCTACATTCAGTAGTACTGACATCAAGAACATATCTACATTCAGTAGTACTGACATCAAGAACATGTCATGATCTACATCTAGTAGTACTGACATCAAGAACATGTCATGATCTACATCCAGTAGTACTGACATCAAGAACATCGATGATGATCTACATCCTGTAGTGCTGACATCAAGAACATGTCATTATCTACGTCCTGTAGTACTGACATCAAAACATCAGTGATGATCTACATTCAGTAGTACTGACATCAAGAACATGTCATTATCTACATTCAGTAGTACTGACATCAAGAACATGTCATGATCTACATCCAGTAGTACTGACATCAAGAATATGTCATGATCTACATCCAGTAGTACTGACATCAAGAACATCGATGATGATCTACATCCTGTAGTACTGACATCAAGAACATGTCATGATCTACATCCTGGAGTACTGACATTAAGAACATGTCATGATCTACATCCAGTAGTACTGACATCAAGAACATCGGTGATTATCTACATCCTGTAATGCTGACATCAAGAACATGTCATTATCTACATCCTGTAGTACTGACATCAAGAACATCAGTGATGATCTACATCCAGTAGTGCTGACATCAAGAACATGTCATTATCTACGTCCTGTAGTACTGACATCAAGAACATGTCATGATCTACATCCTGTAGTACTGACATCAAGAACATGTCATGATCTACATCCTGTAGTACTGACATCAAGAACATGTCATATCTACATTCAGTAGTACTGACATCAATAACATGTCATGATCTACATCCAGTAGTGCTGACATCAAGAACATGGCATGATCTACATCCAGTAGTACTGACATCAAGAACATCAGTGATGATCTACATCCTGTAGCACTGACATCAAGAACGTGTCATGATCTACATCTAGTAGTACTGACATCAAGAACATCGGTGATGATCTACATCCAATAGTACTGACATCAAGAACATCAGTGATGTACATCCTGTAGTATTGACATCAAGAACATCCATGATGGTCTACATCCAGTAGTATTGGCATCAAGAACATCAGTGATGATCTACATCCTGTAGTATTGACATCAAGAACATCAGTGATGATCTACATCCTGTAGTATTGACATCAAGAACATCAGTGATGATCTACATCCTGTAGTATTGACATCAAGAACATCAGTGATGATCTACATCCTGTAGTATTGACATCAAGAACATCAGTGATGATCTACATCCTGTAGTATTGACATCAAGAACATCAGTGATGATCTACATCCAGTAGTATTGACATCAAGAACATCAGTGATGATCTACATCCTGTAGTATTGACATCAAGAACATCAGTGATGTACATCCAGTAGTATTGGCATCAAGAACATCAGTGATGATCTACATCCAGTAGTGCTGACATCAAGAACATGTCATTATCTACGTCCTGTAGTACTGACATCAAGAACATGTCATGATCTACATCCTGTAGTACTGACATCAAGAACATGTCATGATCTACATCCTGTAGTACTGACATCAAGAACATGTCATATCTACATTCAGTAGTACTGACATCAAGAACATGTCATGATCTACATCCAGTAGTGCTGACATCAAGAACATGGCATGATCTACATCCAGTAGTACTGACATCAAGAACATCAGTGATGATCTACATCCTGTAGCACTGACATCAAGAACATGTCATGATCTACATCTAGTAGTACTGACATCAAGAACATCGGTGATGATCTACATCCAATAGTACTGACATCAAGAACATCAGTGATGTACATCCAGTAGTATTGGCATCAAGAACATCAGTGATGATCTACATCCTGTAGTATTGACATCAAGAACATCAGTGATGATCTACATCCAGTAGTATTGACATCAAGAACATGTCATGATCTACATCTAGTAGTACTGACATCAAGAACATCGGTGACGATCTACATCCAATAGTACTGACATCAAGAACATCAGTGATGATCTACATCCTGTAGCACTGACATCAAGAACATGACATGATCTACATCCTGTAGTACTGACATCAAGAACATCAGTGATGATCTACATCCTGTAGCACTGACATCAAGAACATGTCATGATCTACATCTAGTAGTACTGACATCAAGAACATCGGTGATGATCTACATCCAATAGTACTGACATCAAGAACATCAGTGATGTACATCCAGTAGTATTGGCATCAAGAACATCAGTGATGATCTACATCCTGTAGTATTGACATCAAGAACATCAGTGATGATCTACATCCAGTAGTACTGACATCAAGAACATCAGTGATGATCTACATCCTGTAGCACTGACATCAAGAACATGTCATGATCTACATCTAGTAGTACTGACATCAAGAACCAGGGGAAAAATTACATCCAATAGTACTGACTCAAGAACATCAGTGATGTAACCAGAAAATTTTGGCCACAAGAACACGTGTAACTTCCGTAGTAGGGTTAAAAACTGCCCGCAACATCATGGACTGCATGTCAGTAGTTACTTGAGTCTAATCAAGCTGTCGA
>JACEFZ010011009.1:0-77995 GCA_014155875.1 Cepaea nemoralis | reverse complement strand
CCTGCGTTCGTCGTTAGTTAAAGGAAGAAAATACTTACCATCCATCCCTCCGTATATTCAGGTCTTCAAAATGCGATAGCCTATGAAATCACATACCCATGCCACGTTTCTGCTTGTGACAGTTTTTTTTAAAAAAGTTAATTGCATGTTCTTTTACATGACGTTTCAGTCAACCCCAGAATGTAATGGCAGTTTGTGATTCAATAATAACAATAATATTAATATGTCCCAAAGCAGCTTCCTGCTATGAGTCTGTGTTGTGATAACGCCATCTTATGTTGTAGAAAATAATAATACACGGAGGAATAGATAATCAGTCCCTCACTTTCGCAGGCGATGAGCTCAGGCGTATACCCTGTGTCTGACAGTGCTCATGACGGTGCTCATTACGATCATTGTCCGTAACATTTGCGCATTGTAAAGCAGCAGAGAAGTGCGTGGGCATTTACAGCCCGTTCAGCGGGCCGAACAGTTCAAGAATCCAGTGGTTGCCCACTCTATGACCACGAGCAGCATGACGATGGAGGTGATGGCAGTTACACAGGCTTTCATATGGCTGGAATCACAGCATTATACCAACGTGTGTGTACTAAGTGATTCAATGAGCATGATTCAGAAGGTCGAAGCTGGATCTGTACGTAGACAGTGGACTGAGTCGCTGCGGAAGTCTGTTGTCCGCAAAGTCACCTTCATCTTCGTCCCGGGAAATGAACGAGCTGATAAATTGGCTGGCTCGGCACCCCCTGTAGATGGCCAGCCCATGGATCGTGCCGATGTTATTAACGCCCTTAAAGATATGGCGAGAACAGAGGATTTTGACGCCAGTGATTCCACATCGCTTTCCAGGATGAAAGACCTGGGAGTAAGAATCGGCACAGCCAGACGCGAGAGGTACATCGGGAAAACAAAGCGCCTCGTCAACCAACACAGAACTGGCACTATTAGCCACCGGACGCTGATGCATATGCTGGGGGGAGGATCTGAGCACCTATGGACATGTCCGGAGTGCAACGAAGATACCCCAACTGATAACTAACTAACTAACTTACTAACTAACATTTGCGCAGTTCGCTATCAACTTCGCAAACGCACCCCCTTGTTTTTTGTTTACCAGGCAATTTTTATGTTCAGTAGGTTATCACTTCTTTCTGAAAGGCTGACATTCATACCATTGAAAGCAACGCAAAGCCATCTGCTTCAAGTCATAATACCCATAAATTATATTTTATGGAAATCCCCGTGACCATTAAAGTAGCCTGAACAGAAAATGCGTGGTTTCTCCGAAAAATAAATGGGGAATGCCCAATGATAAAATTAATCGTCATTTCCTACTGCTAGAAGCTGAACCCGATGCCATATTGAAGGTGTACTATTTGACTACAGATGCTGTACTGTAACACAGTTACAGATCCAACAAATAACACAAATGAATCAAAGTCAAAGAGACTTTGTTCAAAGAAATTATGTGACATTGACCAAAGCTATTTCGCCAAATGTTGAATCTGTTGTTGCTTTCTTGTATAATGAAGGGAGTCATTACCGAACACATGAAGGAAAATGTGATAGATGTAAGTGAAGTTATGTTACTGATAGTGATAGTGTGATAGTGATTGCCTGCCAAACAATAAAAGTGGCAGAAAATGGGAAGTAGGTGTGTGTGACAATAATGTTGTGAAAATGGTTAAAATTGTAGCTGATATATTGTATGATATATTAAATTAAAGGATATTTCACAGGGAACACGACGGTGTTAATAATTGACGGGTTAGAAATATTATGACAATAATGAGAGGTTTATTTAGTATTTAGTAATAATTTAAATTAAAGGGGTGACTAGTTATGACAAATTTCCACTTACCAAGGCGTTATTTTGTATCCGCTGCAGCTAATCCAGTTAAATTTTCTGAATAATGTTAAATACACCACTTGTGTTCAAGAATATCACAAGAACCACTCCAGGTACTTCAATTTTAATTCACCGCAACAAAGAAGAATCCCTTCGAGCCTCATTTGCATCGGTCCGGCAATCATTTTCCGGTTTAGTGTTCGGTGGACTGCTTAGACCGATCAATGGATGTTTTTAAGTTTTTGAACCCGTAGGGCCCTCTCTGTCGACGACAGTGAGGGCCCTACGGGCCCAAAACTAAAACAACATCCATCGATCGGTCTAGCAGTCCACCGAACACTAAACCGGAAAATGATTGCCGGACTGATGCAAATGAGGCTCGATGTGATTCTTCTTTGTTTGCAGTTGTTTGCGGTGAATTAAAATTGAAGTACCCCGCTCCATAATACCAATTAAAAAAAACATAATATTTTAAAGCACATGCTTTTCACACAAAATGGAAAATGTCAGTAATACACCAGCCAATTGTACTGAGAAGAATAATATAAACACTATTTTCTATTTCTTCTTCTTCTTCTTCAGCGTTCCAAGCCATTGAGGTTCTTTGCTGCAGATACAATCCGTCTCCATTCGTCTCTATTTTCTATTTAGTTATAATTATTATTCTTTTAAATTTAATTATTTAAATACTCCTTAAATACTTTGTTATAGGCAAAACAAATTTAGGGGTATAAATGTGGACCATTAGCGCATTCATAATTCGATATGTGCCATCATATTATGACAAACTTTCGCTTTTAGTGTTGTTTTCAATTACTACTAAATAATCTAACTGACTACTGACTACTGCACATGGTATTAGTTTTAGATTCTGTCACAAAGTCCTTTAAATCACAATAAGTATAATATAAAATTGTTTAAAATGGTAATGTTATTAAAATATATGAGGTCCAGAACCAGAAAGTGTTGTCATTTTGAAATTCAAATCACAACAATCATTTTGAATCACAACAAATTCGTTTTCTTTAAAAAAAAAAAAATGGATGCTAACGCTTTGTTTCAAAATCTTTCTGTCTCACTGTTAAGTTACCGAAGCACTAAAAATTACGGAAACATAAGAGAACTGGAACAAATAACGCACTATCTATACCGAACCGATCGGTTCGCGGGTGCCAAAACTGTTCCATGGAACTGACCTATCGGTCTGCGGCAGAGAATCAGTTAACATTATTAATTAAATTTAGGCATTTTAGTAACATTTTAAAATTACTTTTCAATTAGGATGCAACCTGCATAGTTGTACTTCTTGAAAAACCAAATCCAACATAGTGTTTGAGCACTTTGATAAAAAAATAAGTGTGGCCTAACACCTAATTCATAGTTTTTAAACACGCCAATCCCTGGGAAGGTTAACCCGGTCAACAAATGCCAGCAGAAGTCAGATGTGTCGGCCTAACGGCGCAAGAACGCAGCTCTGCTGTAAACAGGCACAACGCAGTCACGTCCGAAAAAAAGAAACTCTGGATGAATGCAGAAGAAGAAACACACCAATGTAACTTTTTTATTTGTGAACAAAGATCTTAGCAACCATATATCACATGTGTTTGTGACAACGAGACTTACTTAAAAAATCATTTTTGAAATATGTCATTTAATCACATTAATTGATCAGTGCCAAACAAAATTATGTTTGGACCAAACATGGTACACAATCAAATGAGCATGTATTATAATATAAATTTCCATTCATTCATTGAGAATTAAGGGGTTATAGTAAAGCAGCTCATGATCCTGTACACCCACGTTCGAAACACAGCTGCGCATGATTTGGCAGCAGACCGCGTTGCATTGGTTTTATGAAAAGGTATGTGTGTCGGTCTTTCAGAAAGCAATGGCAAACTGCTGAACATAAACTTGCCAAGAGATCTTAACAGCTTGTGTTGACCTGCAACATCCCGTAAAGGATATGCAACTAACTTTTGAACTTTTAGTAACATTTCTTATTGTTTTTCAGTTATAATACCTGCATAGTTGGATAACTCTTGAATAATACAATCCAACAGTACCTCATTTAGGTCTTGTTGGCAATTCTAAGCCGAGGTATTCGTTTTCTTCTTCTTTCATTCGCTTGAAATTTGTCTATATCTGCAATGTTGTCTCTTGTATGAACGTCAGTCTTTTTTTAATCTCACTTAGTGGTCCATAAAGTTTATCTTCCACTGTTGTTTCTCTAGGCCAGAAGGTTTCTCTAGATATGTCATATTTTGGGCAGTCTTCTTCTTCTGCTGCGTTTATCCGGAGTGTTTTTTCAGATGTAATTGCATTGTGCCAAGTATATTTGCGCCCTTAGACCAACACATCTGACTTCTGTGGGTGTTTGTTGACCGGGTTAGCCTTCCCAGGTGGATAGTTTTCAGAAGGATACCAACTGCAGGCTTCTATAGTTTCTCTGCAGAGTCATTTGGCCTAGTGGATATAACTACTTCTTTTGAACCGCTCCATAACCAGGTTTTCAAATTTATTCTTCATAGGGTGGCCTGGCATGCTGCGGAATTTTTCTGCTTGTATTCACGTTTTCATATCTCTGCGCTCTTTCGGTGCTCGTGTTCTCCCCATCTTCTCCATCTCCACTATAGGGGTTGATCCAATCCCTCCTGTAGTGACTCTAAGAGTCAAGTTATCAATGTTTGTATCTTATTCCTATAATTTAATAGAAAATAACAGAGACAAAGAATACTGTATGTGCAATTTTATAACAAGCAGCGTAAGACTTAAATCATTATTCTATACGAGGGTATGGTCCTTTCAGTGATAGAATATATCCTAACGATCCACACTCTCAGCCGTTCTCAGATGGAGAAACTAAAACTGTGCGCATCATACTTGAGTACAAAAGATACAGCTTGCAGGGTGGTGCGGCGGTACCTCTTTGATTTTCCAACCATGTCAGACAGAACAAGGATATGCAGAGTCAGTGCCAATAGTACAGCTTGCGCTGCACAATGAGCTCAAGAAGATAAAGGGCAGCAGGTTGAAGAGAGGAAAATCCTTTATTGGACAGGCTGAATGAAGATATTATTCAACAAGCATGTCCTCTTGAGAACATAGAACCTGTCGAAGAATGGATTCAGGTGTCAGATATGTGTGGTACTTCCTTTGCACTAGGTATCAGAGTGAATAGGGGATACAAACAACAAAATCTAATAACTGTGGAGGCAGAAATTGATGCACCAAAAAATGTCAGACAATAATCTATGCAATCTATTCTTTGTGTCTTCATTACATATATTCACTATGAGAAAATATTGCTTTGAAACATTGATTAGCCTGGTCTTGAATGTGTTCAGGTGTTTAATAACAGAGTTTAAAGCCAAGGGAATCAATTTCATTGCACCGGGCTTGATCGATTGTGGCTCAGTCTCTTTCCTCAGAGTGGCCTGCCGAAAGGGTAGCACAGAATCTTTGCAGTTCCAGCATGATCCCCAGGGTCTCCCAAAAACATTGTACTCATGAATAAAATGACTAAGTCCAAAAATTAACCCACAATCTTTGGAGCGTGAGCCATGCGGCTTGACCACTTTGCCATGGAGATCTCTGAATGTAGTCAGTTGTAATACAGTTTTATTCTGGATACCTTTTTCTTGATAAATTGTGTTCTTATAAAATGTTTATCTTGCTGGAGCAGTGTACTTGTTTAAATCAACAGAATAACAATCCAAAACATAAAAAGACTTGGGCCCTACTAGACCTCATTGTGACACGAGGATCCCGAGCTTTGGATCATCTCTACAATGCAGTTGTATCAGAACAGATGTACGAGGCAGCTGATATTTTAAAGCCAGAGAATGCTCCACATGAGATAAATATGGTAGCCCAACCACAACCCCAGACAATGGAGTATGACTCCCCAGACGAGGGTCTTCCAGACAGTAAGAGTTCTTTTTATAGTGCATTCTTTTTTTTTCAAATGATGACTGGTGAGTTAGTATGCCACCATCAAAGTGTTTAATACTGAATATTGTTGTTGATTTCTGCAGTATTAATTCTTTCTTCCACTACAAGTAATAGATAGTCATGCATAGACCTCATTTTCACCCTCAGAATAATTATTGAAGACTCCGTAGAATTCCAGTCGAAATTAATCACCAACTTTGTCGACTTTCAAAAAGCCTTCGACAGTATCCACCGTCCTTCACTTTGGAATCTACTTAACATCTATGGTTTTCCTACCAAATATACCAACGTCATAAAATCTTTCTACAAAGAAACACGTTGCTGCATAAGAACAGAAACAGGCAACTCTGACTGGTTCTCAGTCGAAACAGGAGTGAAACAGGGTTGTGTCTTATCACCGATGCTTTTTGGAATAGCTATCGATTGGGTCATGCGCAAATGCACAAACAACACAAATATGGGTATCCATTGGGTTGACAAAATTCTAGAAGACCTGGACTTTGCCGACGACATAGTGCTTTTGAGTTCAACACACCCGGATGCCCAAGAGAAAATAAACCACCTCCAAAATGTTTCAGGGCAAATTGGTCTCCAAATTAACACCACAAAAACAAAGACTATTGATCTTACCAACAGTTCAGATGACACCCAATTGAACAGCTACGTTCTTGAAAAAGTCAACAGCTTTACATACCTAGGAAGCAAAATGACATCTACAGGGGACTCAACACCAGAAATATCATCTAGAATCGCACTGGCATCTAGTGCCTTCAATAAACTGTCAAACATCTGGAAGTCAAAGACACTCAGCAAACACACAAAACTTAAAATCTTCAACTCTTGTGTGATTCCAGTGTTAACGTATGAATGTGAAAGTTGGAAATCAACGGTAGCTTTAGATAAAAAATTAGACAATTTTGAGAACAAATGTCTTAGAAGACGTCTAAACATCCACTGGACAGACTTCAGAACCAATTCGCAAATAAGACAAGAGACTAAGCAAGATACAGTATCCAATTTCATAAGAAGACGCCATTGGAACTACATCGGCCATGTACTCAGAATGGACAAGTCAAGACTCCCCTACCAAGCCCTCATATGGTCACCAGTAGGGAAAAGAAAACGGGGAAGACCAAGAGAGACCCTGCGTAGAACCATCATTAGAGAAGGCTCATTCAATGGCCAAGTAAATATCCAAGATCTACAACAGGTAGCAGCGAACCGCCAAGCATGGAGAGACAGGACTTCTGCCCTATGCGCTGCCTTAGGCTCAAGAGGAAAGACTAACTAACTACAAGTAACTTAGGGACTCATTGAAAAGTTGAGCAGCTATCATGGGAAGGGAAAGGGACAATTATGGACAGTCGTAGTAAATTATAAATGAAAAGAGAATTACTAAACAAGTTTAAGATTTGACAGTTCAAATATTTTATGCACATAAAAAAGACAATATCCTGCTGAAAACTATGCTGTGGGTATGATAGTAGGTAAATGTGTAAGAAGAAGTAAATGGTTTGTGTTGAAAGGTAACATGAAAAGATAAGCTGAATAGAGACTGCCTTCGTTATCATTATTATTATCATGTGCCCCATAAACTGACATAAACTTTCATGTCTGTCTACATATCTTGGTCCTTGGTGTTCTGGATCACCCCTTGCCATTAACATCATTCTCTAACTTTGATATGTTTTTATTCACATGGACTTGGTTACATAAACCTTTGTTTTATCCTGTACCATGATTCTTCCTGCAAACGCTGAATTGGATTCCTGATTCCGTTAGTTGAAGTTGCATTTGCTAGTTTCACTAGGCTTATTCTCCTCATTTGCCTTGAATAGAGTGTTGATTGCATTATTTCCATTTACCAGAGAAAAATCAATAGAAATACATAGCTCTCTTTATAGAAGCAAAGTCATTTGTCTCAATACTGTAGAGCAAATGAGAGTGTGGAAATATCTGACGTCCATGGACTGAAATCCATAGAACATAACAGGTCGAGCTGAGTTGAGTCAAGAACCAACATCACAGCACTTGGGACATTCCCTTATATGCTCTGTCTTCACCTTCAACAGCTAGTGAAGAGTCCCATTACTAATGGTATCAGTCTGATTATGTGTCTGTCCGGCCTTCCCTCAGAGTCCTGCGTGTCAACCAGATCCTCTGGTCACTCCCTGCAGCACCATTCTCTCCAAGCTGTGATGTTCTATCTGTTCTTCTGCACTATACACATGATCCCAAAGGTCCTCGACCACGTCTACCTTATGATGCACCAATGCCCCACAGAGCGGTGCAGACTCAGCCAATCTGTCTATCTGCTCATTTCCTACCACACCAGCATGTCCTGGATAAAATGTACAGGATTTTCCATGGGGTGCTCCATGTCTGAAATACCATTGTTCAATAAACTAATGATAAGAGATCAATGTAATGGTGGAGTTGGTAAAATGAAGGCTAAACAGTTCACGCAGGAGTGTCCAACATATGCAGAACAGAGAAAATTACTTTGGCCTATATCCTGTAAAACTCTGTGAAAATGTCAACAGGCTCAGGTTGACTGCTCCTTTCTTTAAATATATTCAGATTGACGTCTGAAGGTGCACGAAGAAGAAGAAGAAGAATATCTGTGTACAGCTGAACTTGGACATCTGTGACTTTTGACTGACACTTGCAAACTTCAGCACAGAATTGTCTTGTTGCTAGATTTATCTCTTCTCTGTGTTCATCACTTTTGGCCAGATTGCAGCGCTACAGTCTGTCTTCAGAAGCACAACTTGAAGGTGGAACAAAGTGTTGTTCAGTTCTAGTTTGCTAACCTTATCACACTTTTGCTTGTCACCTGTTCTGGTCTTAACTTCCTCCATCTTTTCAGGTTTTTAGACTATACTCCATTGTGGATGCTTCTAGTCTCATCTGCATTAATTATTAATGCATATATTATTGTTGTTGTTTAAAGTAATGCTAATAAGAGGAGTCTGAATGAAACAATGCATGAAAGGAGAGAGATCAGAGGGGCAGCATATCTGACAGGTTTGCTGCCCAATTCTTAAAGAGGGTTTAAAGGCAAAGGGATAAATTTAATTGCACCAGGTTTTGTTCAATATGGCTCTGTCACTTTCTGCATAGCGGACTGCCAAAAGATCACACAGAGCATGAACTTGTAGCTCTAGCAATCACTCGCAGATGTCTAAAAACTAATTGCACCCAAAAGCCTAATGATGAAGTCAGAAAATGAACTCACAACCTTCAGTGTGAAGACAATTATTAATTCGTTGAAAAATATCATTTATTTTTTGTTATTTTAGTTCATTCTCTCCACACAGACAAGTGTCTGCCCAGGATGCCCCACATACTAGTGTCTGCCCAGGATGTCCCACAGACTAGTGTCTACCCAGGATGTCCCATAGACTAGTGTCTGCTCAGGATGTCCCACAGACTAGTGTCTGCCCAGGATGTCTCACAGTCTAGTGTCTGTCCAGGATGTCTCGCAGACTAGTGTCTGCCCAGGATGTCCCACAGACTAGTGTCTGTCCAGGATGTCCCACAGACTAGTGTCTGCCAGGATGTCCCACAGACTAGTGTCTGCCAGGATGTCCCACAGACTAGTGTCTGTCCAGGATGTCCCACAGACTAGTGTCTGCCAGGATGTCCCACAGACTAGTCTGCCCAGGATGCCCCACAAACTAGTGTGCCCAGGATGCCTCACAAACTAGTGTGCCCAGGATGCCTTACAAACTAATGTGCCCAGGATGCCCCACAAACTAGTGTGCCCAGGATGCCCCACAGACTAGTCTGCCCAGGATGCCTCACAAACTAGTCTGCCCAGGATGCCCCACAGACTAGTCTGTCCTGGATGCCCCACATACTAGTCTGCCCAGGATGCCCCACAGACTAGTGTCTGCCCAGGATGCCCCACAGACTAGTGTGCCCAGGATGCCCCACAGACTAGTCTGCCCAGGATGCCCCACAGACTAGTCTGCCCAGGATGCCTCACAGACTAGTCTGCCCAGGATGCCCCACAGACTAGTCTGCCCAGGATGCCTCACAAACTAGTCTGCCCAGGATGCCTCACAAACTAGTCTGCCCAGGATGCCCCACAGACTAGTGTCTGCCCAGGATGCTCCACAGACTAGTCTGCCCAGGATGCCCCATAGACTAGTGTGCCCAGGATGCTCCACAGTCAGCCCCTCTATATCCTATCCAGATATGTTTCTAGTATTGTTAGTGAAACGAGAATGTTAAAATGTTATACAGAACGTATACTGTTGTATGCATGTAAAGCATGGACAATAAGCTGCCAAGCTAAGAAATATCTAATGGCAGTGGAAATGTGGTTTCTGGTGAAAATGCAGAGAATACCATGGGCAGACAGAAAAACAAATAAGACAGCAATTAAAAAAAACAATGGAAGTTCGTAAATTGATTACAGAAATTAAACATATGCAGACTATACTTTTTGGGCATGTATAATGTGGAATAAACATGAAAATTGAGTGACAGTTGGCAAACTGAACAGGAAAAGAGAAAAGAAATGGCAAAGAGATAAATAGCTGGATGGCTTAGCCACATGTCATGATAGCCACAATAACACAGGCCTGATACTAGACTCTGGTGATCATAAGAGATGGTGAACCATGACTGCTTGTAAGCATGGCACATGATGATGATGAACATTAGTGATTAGAAAAATTGAATTGTGTTATAAACTGGTCTGGTTTGTCTCTTATGTCTTTTTATTTTTCATTTCAACAGAATGGCCATCAAAAGAGGCCATAGAAGCTTATAAGACTGCCCGACTGGTTGAAGTAAAGCATAAAAAAATGATCGGTCTATTTAAAGACACGCTTACACCTAAAGGTCAAGTAAGTAGCTTTTTACAGGGATCATTTTTGTCGTCTAGGATATATTGGTGTTGCGGTATGTACAGCGGTTACATTTGTAGTTTAGGATAATATAAAATGACACAAAGTAGTGCAGCTTTACATAACAGAATTACGACACATACAGGACGTTGTGGCGATTAGCCTTCATCAGCAAACAACCACATTCACAAACACAACATATAGTCAAGGAGATCTTCTGTGACTACATTAAAAGGTGGCGACAGGACGAGAAGAACAAAAGGATGAAAAAATTAAAGCAATGAAGAGAAAATGAGAATTGAAAAAAATGTTCATACTTACCTCACAATTCTGATCTATGTGTAACTCAGAATATCACGGATGTCTTCTTTTTATACCCAACCGTGGGAGTGAGATGTAGGATGATGACGGGGTAATAGGTGTAATGGTTCAGTGAGTACATTGAAAGAGGGGGGGGGGGGGGGCTGAGGCAGGAAAGTGGGACGGCAGGACAGCAACCTATGATAGTGGTCTGAGAATGGTATCTGAGCAATCTCAGTGGATGTACTAACAAAGCATGGGTGGGTGCCAGTGAATGGGTTGGCCCCGGTGGACGAATATTGAAGAGCAATGGAGTGTGCATGCAAGCATGATGATGGTACTAACCAAAACCACATTATGCACGCCTATATGTTATTGTGGGGCGAGTCCTAAAGTCTGGGTGGACTGATATGTGTGAGCGCATATACATACATATACACCGCTCAACAGACATTCATACAATAGGTGTACATGGACATGTGCAAGGTATATATAAGGAGAGAGAGTGAGAGAGATTGGTATAGCTACTGTGATATGCCACATGGGACTTGTGGGCACATGATATGGGCAGGCACAGAGAAGCAATTTTTTAGAGGGGGGGGGGAAGAGAGAGAGAGGTTAGTATCATTCAAGATTATTATGAGAGAGAGGGAGACAGAGGGGGGGGGGGGGGGGGGGGGGGGGGGTTGGTATCGTTCCTGCAATGTGCCACATAGGGTATGCGGGGTAGAACTGTTTACAAATACTAGGTTTCACTCGTACTGTTCCCTATGAAATAGAGTCAGTGCTTGCTTGCTTGCTTGTGTTCGTTGGCTTGAGCTCCAACGCGAAGTCCTGTATGTCGTATGAAGGCATCCTGTTGTCCAACATCAGTGTGATGTCATACAGGACCTGAGGTTTGCGTGAGTATCCGTTATCCCATGTCTGGCTTATTGGTGTGCAGACTGGTGGTACCTCACCATACAGGCAGACACACTCCGACTTCGGAGGAATCGGCGATCCTACTGACTTTAGCCAGGACCCCGAAGGGACCTGTTGCCCAGGACGCTCGACGAGGACGTGTCAATAGGTCTTGGCCAGTATATAACCCAGCCCTGGTGCCTTGGAAACACCTCTGCGTCCCAAATAGAGTCAGTAAGGTTGATTATTATACCATGTATTTTAGGATCAAATCACCCAGTGCTTGTGTTATTGGGGCTGTATAAGATCCGACCACCAGCAAAACACATGGCATAGGTAGGCACAGAGAAGCAAGATTGTTTAGAGAGAGAGAAAGGGGGAGGGAGAGAGGCTGGTATAGTTCTTGCGACATGCCACATGGGGCATGCGGAGTAGGTCGGTCTACAAATATGAGGCTTCACTCGTAGTGTTCCCTATGAAATAGAGTCAGTAAGGTTGATTGTTATACCACGTATTTTAGGATCAAATCCCCCAGTGCTTGTGTTTTTGGGGTTGTATAAGACCCGACCACCAGAAATATACATGGCATAGGTAGGCACAGAGAAGCAAGATTGTTGAGACAGCGAGAGAGAGAGAGAGAGAGATAGAGAGAGAGAGAGGGTTGGTATAAAATTATTTTGAGAGAGAGAGAGAAAGAGAGAGAGAGAGAGAGGGTTGGTATAAAATTATTTTGAGAGAGAGAGAGAGAGAGAGAGAGAGAGAGAGGAGAGAGAGAGAGAGAGAGAGAGAGAGACATATATATCTGTACATATACATACACATACACATATGTACTTGTGTATATGCACATGCACGCACAACCGCATATACAGTATAGTTGCTAACTGGTTGGGGGATTATTGGGTCCAGGGGGGAGTGGTGATATCATTGCGGGTGCACACTATATTGCGTGCGAAAGGAGTGCCAAAAGTGGTAATACGAGATGCCACAGGTAACTACTGGTTCAGTCACTCGAAATCTGGCCGAGACAGGGTAGAAGATAATTTTAGTAGAGAAAAGGACTAGTTAGAGACAGGGTAACACCTGGGAGGGTGTGGAAGCAAGAGAGTGGGGAGGGGAGGGGAAATGACTACAATTAAATGAAACTATGTTGGGTGTTGAGGCCGTGTGGTGTTAGGCACCCCACAGTGAATATGAGCTGGTTTTCTATATTTTTGTGATGTTGAGCGCCGGATGAGCAAGACTGGACATCGGAAGCACCTTGATGGTTGGCGCTATTGAAATGGGTGGAGACAGGCTTGAGGGCGTTAGTGTGGATGTCCAACAGATGTTGGCGGAATCTGTCAGCTAGCTTGAGGCCAGTCTATCCAATATACTTCGTATCACACTGTTTGCATTTAAAAATTGTGTTGCGTATCCCTTACGGGACGTTGCAGTCAACACCAGCATTTTGAGCTGCTGTTGATGTACTAGGCAAGTGTTACGTTCAGTAGTTTGCCATTGCTTTCTGAACGACCGGTCTCTATACCTTTTTCGAAAAAACCAGCACCGCCGTGTTTCGAACCCGGGTATACGGGCTCACAAACCGCGTTCGCAAGCCCTTCAGCCACAGAGACCGGCACTGTTTGCATATGATGGCAAAAATTATGTTGTGACTGGTGCAGGAAAATTCTTCCTTGATGCGTAAACTGCTTTTAGGGAATAGCATCACTGGGGTGTATGCGATCATCTCAGTCCATCCAGCATTATTTCTCTCGGTCTGCCTCTGCCTTTTCTCCCACTGATATTTCCAACTGTCACAATGTTTTCCAGTGCTTCTCTTCTCATTACATGACCAAATAATGCTGTTTGTCTTTTTTTTTTTTTTTTATAGTTTTATATATTGTTCTGCTTTCATTAGCCCTTTCTCATGCAGTCATTGTTAGTTTCTCTGGCAGTCCAAGGTGTTTGTAACATTCAATCTCTGGAACCACATCTCTGTTGCGTTCGTGCTCTTCCTGATTGATTTATTCACATTCCTTTATACACTATCATACAGCAAAGCATCGTCATCGTCACACCAAAACCAAGTATAAATGGAATGACATAGATCAAGCATCTCAAATTAACTTTATACTGCTTAGGAAATCATACAGAAGACTACTATTAGATTCAAGAGCACTCCTAAATACAGATGTTGATACTGATCATAAACCTGTTATAATAAAAAAGATTTCACCACACAGGAAAATAAGAAACAAAAAGATAACAACACAGGTTATCAATTATAGGAGGCTTCAGGAAAATGTGGTTAAAGACGAATGCAGTCAAGAAATAAAACAACTACATAAGAACATCCCTGATGACTATTCAAGCGTAGATAAGGAATTGACAAGTTTCAAGGCTACCAGGCTCAACACACTGAAAAATAAATGTGGAACCAAGAAAGTAGGGCAGGACAAAAGATTAAGTACAGCTTGGTGGAACAACGAAGTTAAAGATAGCGTATCCAAAAAGAAAGTAGCGTTAAAAAAATGGATCACAACTAAATCTGAACAAGACTACGTTACTTATAGAATAGCACGACAAAATACTAAATGAACAATTAGGGCATCTAAAGATGAATCCTAGAGAATATATGGTGAACAGATGGCGACCCTTAGCAAAAACTACCCTAGAGAATTTTATAAACAAGTCAATAAAATGAGAAACAGAGATGCATGCTGCAACCCAACCAGCATCATAAACATAAAAGATGTGTACCATTATTTAATCCACACCAAAGACTAGCAAGGTGGGCAGAATACTTTCAAGAACTACTTAACCCCACACATAATAACATAGAAAACCTCACTTTTGTGCCTAAAAGTAATGGACAACAAGAACCAAACTTCATCCCTGCAGAAGTCAAAGCAGTTATACAGAAAAGTCCTAAAAGCAAATCACCAGGTCCAGATGGAATAACCACAGAAGCTATTCAGGCTTGTGGGAAAACAGGAGTTAAATAGTTAACAAGACTTTTTATTTAGCATGGGAAGAAAGACAAATCCCAGACGATTGGCAACAGGCAGTAATAGTACCAATATGGAAAAAGAAAGGCAATACGAGAGAGTGTGAAACATACAGAGGTATATCACTCCTGAGCCATATAGGGAAAATGTACGCAAAACTATTGGAACAAAGAGCTAGACCCATAGTTGAACAACAGCCAAGCAAGGTACAATTTGGTTTTCAGAAAGGTAAAAGTTGCACTGATGCACTATTTATACTTAGACAAATATGTGGAAAAAACCATCGAATACAGTGACCAGCAGAATATTGTGTTTGTAGATCAGGAAAAGGCTTTCAATAGAGTAGACAGATACAAATTATGGACCATCCTTGAAGACTACGGGATACAAGGACAATTGCTAGAAAACATCATAGTCATGTACCACTCGAGCCGAAGTGCTGTAAGAACACAAGAAGGTATATCAGATATGTTCACAGTCAATACAGGAGTGAGGCAGGGATGTGTGCTCTCACCTTTGCTATTTAATATCTACATGGACAGAATATCCAAAGAAGGAAGCCTCGACACATATTCAGAAAATTTAGAACTCTTTACTTCAGATGAAACAACTGATCTACAGGAAATAAATGAACTTCTGTTTGCAGATGATCAGTGCCTGTTTTATAGCAATGAGGGCAGACTGCAAAATCATATTAATAATCTGAGTTCAACATGCAGCAGATATAATATGAGTATAAATACAGCCAAAACTGAAGTAACGCAAGTTAGCAGATCTCCTGGTCCACTAAGTATACAGATAAATAGCACAACTCTGAAACAAGTTAAAGAATTCAAATATCTTGGAAGTATGATCACAGAAGATGGCAGATTTGACAATCGAAATCAGATGTCAAAAAGCTAGTGCACTTACATATCAACTATCACCCTTACTGAAACATCCAAATATACCCATGTCTGCAAAACGACAGATAATAAACAGCATTTTCACACAACCCTATGCTACCAATCTCAAACTTGAACTTTATCCAAATCACACTTTCGCAAAATCAACACCTGTGAGATGAGATGCCTGAGGAGAGCTGCCAATTTAACTATCCGAGACCGAGTAAGAAATGATGTTATTAGACAGACGGTGGGAACAACACCTTGTGCCACATTTATTGAAAGACAGAAGATCAAGTGGTTTGGCCATGTTGTTAGAATGCAACACCATCAACTACCATCACTGGCCCTACATCAAAGATCATCTGTGACGAGTCCAAGAGTTCGTCCAAGAAGAAAATGGATTGACGACATCAAAGACATTGTATAATCATCACATGGAATGACACTATCCAGGCTGCCCATCGGATGCTGCAGCGCAACTTATTCCTCTCCACGACGCTTGATGGCAGAAGTGGAAGATGATGATGATGATTATGATGCAGCAAAACAGGTTCTATATAACATTTCAGTAGTTACACTTTGCATAAGATACTTTTCATTTTCTGAAATACAGCTTTTCCTTGACCTATTCTGCTCTTAATCTCTGTTATGCATCCTACATCTGATATTATGATTTTGCCTAAGTGTTTAAATTTATCAACTTGGTTAAGCATTTTCACTTCTATTGATATATCAAGTTTTTAGTGTTATGTTTTTTCGTAGATATAACCATTGTTTCTGTTTTCTTTATATTCAAGATTCATTGATTTTTACACTCTCAATTACTCCTCATCACTGTAACAGTGTGAAGGACTAAGAAAGACTGTTGGTTTCATATAAATAAGGTTTATTTACATTTGATGGCAAGTACTATAAACATGGCGTCCTTCCAGTTCCAGGCCCTGATCTTGACTGCTCCCTGACAACCAACTACGTCACGACTTGAGCATCTCTCTTCCCATTCTCCCCCGATGCTCAATCGTGCCGTAGCCTTTTCCCACCTACTACTCTACTTCTGTTACATCACCACCATTTGCTAAGCTGATAAGAGTGAGTGGTCACGTTTTGCCATCTCACGTGATCACTAGGGTCGCGGATCAGCTCTGTGTTGTCTAAACTATGCCATGTGGCCAAGTCATCCAGGTATTTACTTCTTTTCCTACCCCTTGTTCTTTTCCTTCAATCTTGCCAGTTGTTGTTAAGTTCTCCAGTTTATTTCCTGTCATTAAAAAAACAAACTGTCATTTACTGCCAATATAGTACCTTGCGGTGTATGGCAGAGGGGTCTTTGAGCCTGTCATAATGTGGCCCAAAAGATGTGTGTCTGTCTACATCTAATTTCATTAATCAGTTTACGGTGTTCATTTGTTTCTTGCGGGACTTCCTCGTTGATTTTTCTGTCTGTTCATGGTTTTCTTTGTATTTTCCCCAGAAATCACATTTTCACTGTAATTAGATGTTTCTCAACTTGACTGCTTTTTGTCCATGTTTCAAATCCATATAATATTATAGGTTCTATGTAGCACTTCAACACCCTGTTTCTCATTGCATTTGACAGCTTGTTATTGGTCATTATGTTTTCCACCTTACAAAAAGCTGCCTTTGACACAGTGAGTCTTGTTCTAATCTCTACAAGACACTTTCGATCAGGTGCTTGTTGAAATATGTCGGCCAATAAATTGTGCGATTTGTTGTTTATATCTTCTTTGTTGAAATTCACAGTGGGGAAATGTGTTGATTTAATGAAACTATTGTTATTTCAAGGAGTTTACCTACCTGATGTCAGCGAAACCAAGAGGACAGGTGCTGATAATAAACAATGAAGAATTTACTTATCTGGACAAAAGAGATGGATCATTCGCAGACAGGAAGTCCCTGGAGAAACTGTTTAATACATTGGATTTTGATGTTGCTGTTGAGAAGAATATGACAAAAGAGGTAAGAGTAAGCAAAGAAGACAAAGTGAAATAGATAACAGTGAGAGTATTGGCCAATTTTTTTTTAAAGCAGGAGAGTTCTCTTTTGTTTGTTTTTTCATCTTTGGTTTTATAAATTGCACCGTGGACAAGGAACATCTCCTTCGTGAAGCCCTGGACTCAGATAAGGGCCACATGCTGATAAGAGGAAAATTATGGCTGACTCAGTGTAGCAACACTCCCTGGGGTGAGGGGAACTGATACCACACCTTAACAACGGGATGTCTTCAGACTGGGTAATAGGTGACTTCAAACTCACTGACCCCACCAGCCCTTGGATACCTATTTCTCTCGTACTCAACCAAGGGACGTTACCCTATCACACCTCGTCCTGAATGCACGACACAACTCTGGTATTTAACTATGGCAACAAACCTGTGTATTATACTTATGAGGATGATGATGATGAAGACATAGCTGCTGCGAAGACTGGCTGGACAGAGAAGCACTGGAGTAGCCTCAGGAAGTCGTTGTCATCATGGAAAATCTTCAGAGGAGTACACCACAGCTGTTCGGTAAACAGATCTCACCGAATGTAATCAGTCCTCCTGCAAGATCCCGTCTTCTCAGGAAGGATGGATGGTGTCCGATCCGACACAACTGGTTCTGGGTCTCCTCAATGTAGACAACCTGGAAGGCCGGCTCACACTTCGTACACAGCTCAGAGTCTCTAGTATGGCCGATGTGAAAAGTGACCCTTCGTCGCGCACAGTCACTAGATCTTGATGAGGAATGTTCGCAGGGAGCACCAACTCCGGCTCTACTGGTACTGTCCCTTAAATGTCTAAAGACTCTGATCAGTAGCAGAATCTTGGGCCGAAATGGCCTGGCACTGGTCACTGGTGGTATCATGACTTCTTTGGAAGGTATGCTGTCTCAAGTCAGTAGTTGGTGACGACGAACACAACATAAACACTTGCCCTGCAGTATCTGGACAAACAACTAAGGTGGCCAATGTCGATCAGCGAATGGTCTAGATGTTGACTAGTGAAAGCTTCGTGGTCCCTCGGGAGCAGGTACTCTGTGAAATGAGTTGGAAGTACCCCGATAATGTTGACCACTTTCACTTGTCTGGGTCCCCAATCACCGGACCCGTCACCAGACGCTCGACATCACAGACAAGAAGGTAGAACCTGTGGAGGACAACACTCGGTGAGAGCATCTGACACCAAGCTTACCGTAAGCACACAACTCTTACCAACTTTCCTCAGATGCCTGGGCTCTTCACATAAGAGTCCAGTTTCCCTCATATGCTGCTCTCAGATGCCGGGGATGAACTGGGCCTAGGACCAATCAGGCCGCTCTCTCAATGGTGTTGTCTCCCCCCCGGACTAGAGTATAGCTCGGGCCCAAGTCGTCTGTACCTTAAAAGACTTCTACATGACATATAGGGTTAATGCATCAGTAGTAATATTAGACAGAATGGCCCTGAAGTAGGGCCAGTGATCACACATCCGAACCCCCTCCTGGTTCCATCCAATCTCCCTGGTTCACTACCCTATTACTAGCCAGAGGTTAGGTAGTACCATGCCGTGGGTACAATATATTCAAATCCAATGTTATATACATGGTAGAATCCCCATCTAGCAGAAATCCACACCCCGTTCTCTCCTCCCTCGTCAAGGGCCGGAGCATTTAGAATGGTGTCACTGTTCGTCATGAACCGCATTGTCCCTTCGGTCAATTCGCCTACTTTGTCCACCTCTCCAGAATCCATGATATATATTAAGCTGGCATTTCATCGAGGCATACTAATTAAAAGACAGATGTGAGGAAAGCCAAGAAGAAAAGCCAGTGGTCGTCACACCAAGCAACAACGACCTTCGACTCAAGGCACGACCTCGGAACGACATCCGATACTTCTGCCGACCCATGCACAAGCTTTGTCTTAATCGGCCAAGTTCACTTATACCCCACACGACTTACTATAGGTAACACCTTAATTGACTTCCGGTTTCCCCTCAGTTAAACGCCTCAGCCGCACCGGCTCAGACGATGCTCGAGTTCATGAAACTGGGCCATGTGTGAACTTAAATTAAAGCTTTCGCTGCCCTGAACCCCATTAACCCAGCCTACAGTGGCTGTGAATTAGCCCCGTGCCACTAGCATAATAAATATCTTTGCAGTACACTGCTGGTAAATATGCGCTTGCAACAGGTTTGATTTCAGGCCCACACAATGTTACCTGTTCACACTTGACCCACCTTCATGCACCACGTTTGGTACACGCCGCCTAGTTCGATCGGGTCACCAATTACCGACACCGCATTAAATAAACTAATGGGTTACACATACCTTCGGATGGCTGTACAACTTGTCATATTGGAGCAGCTGTAGTTCAACGAGACTGGAAGTCAGGTCTCTTCAAAAACCATAAAGACATCATTAGCCCCAGCTCTCCATAACAGAATCACACTATGCCACAAGGCGTCTGGTCACCAGCACTGACAGAATACAACTGACGCCTTTGTCTGCCAGGGCCCAACCAACAGCCCATGCATGCAACACATGCACAGACCGTCTGACTGAGCTTTGCTCACAGTAACCTGTTTTCCATATGTTCCACAAGTTCTGAAACAAGGGGGAGCAACCAATATGGGTCCTTGTCGAGTAATCTGGTGGTTCCTTCCCCTAGACTACAAATTTCACAAGCCGGCCGACAAATTTTGTGAATCAGGCAGAGGACACAATAAGAGAAGTGTATGCCTGAAAACATTGGATTAGCAGAGGAATGGGTCAGAATGCCATAGGAAATGTCAGACCTATGCAAAGTCATAATCACACTGGATCAGGAGTGTAGAAATTAACCAGCAGACAGTGCTAAATGAGAGTTACATCAATTGACACATGGCAGTTCACGCCCAGGTAATGTAATCATCAACACAGATGGCTCTATGCTAAAAGACAAAAGAAATACCTGGGGGTTCATAGCGAAGATTAATGGACAGTGTGAAGTGCAGGAGAGCCTGACATATGATACCACAGCATTTAGCCTGAGAATGGAGATGGAGGCGGTCAATGTGGAGTTCTGCTGGCTACAGGATAAAGAGCACAAATATGTTGTGATTGCCAAGGACTCAGAGTAGATGAAGACGGAGCGCAAATGGGAATGTTCCGAGTGCTGTGATGTTGATTCTTGACTCAACTCAACCCTCTATAAATTGCACTAAGGAAAATTCTTTTAGTGTTGCAATGAAAGGCTAATCACTCTGAAGGCCTTAGAAATCCTTGAAAAGCTCTTAAACAAAAAAATAAAACATGGTAAACTTTGCTGCAATCCCTGTTGCTCTTTCCAGAAGTCTGCATTTTGTTGTTAGAGAAACCAAGAGGACAGGTGCTAATAATAAACAGTGAAATATTTAGTTATCAGTCAGGCAGAGAAGGATCATTTATAGACAGAAAAACTCTGGAGACATTATTTAACACATTCAGTTTCCATTTTCCAGTAAATAGATAACTCGAAGCATTGGTCTTCATAACTTCATCCATATTCCTGGTCAACATACTTGTTGTAGTTCTTTCACATTTTAACTCCAGTTCAGTCATTCCTGTTTTAATTCCAGTTCAGTCACTCACATTTTAACTCCAGTTCAGTCATATACATTTTAACCCTGATTCAGTCATTAGCATTTTAACTCCTGTTCAGTCATTCACTTGTTACCTCCAGTTCAGTCATTCACATTTTAAATCCAATTCAGTCATTCTCATTTTAACTCCAGTTCATTCATTCCCATTTTAACTTCAATTCGGTTATTTACATTTTAACCCTGATTCAGCCATTCACATTTTAACTCCAATTCAGTCATTCACATTTTATCTCTGGTTCAGTCATGTGCATGTAATTCCAGTCATTCACATTCAGACACTGATTCATTCATTCTTTGTTAAAACTGATTCAATCATTTATATTTTAACTGATTAAGTGCGATTGTGTGATTAATCATCTTAAGCAACTAACCATATCTGGCATGGAGTTTATATATTGTTGAAGTGTAGCCATTGCGTTATAACACATGTCGCTACCATATTAACAACTTTTACGTCATCACTGGTACCCACCCCTACTTCACATTTTTCATCATTCATTTTTGTTTGGTCCAACCCTACATTTTGTTTGGCACAGAATCTGTTTAAAAGACATTCTCATAAAAAAGGCAAGAGAGTGGTCAGAAAAGGTCAGTTGCCAGTAATTTAATTGAAAACATTGTCGCAGTAGGACATAACTTACAACACCAAGCTAATTCAATGACATTTTATGTATTTTGATTTTTCAAGAAAATGTGGAAGGTACTAGAAGAAGAATCCAGAAGAGACTATCATAAGACAGCACAGTGCTTTTTGCTTTTTATCCTCTCTCACGGCGACACTGGAGTGGTGTATGGAACAGATGGTTACGAGAAAGATGGTCATCCAGTCAACTGTCTTGAAATCAAGGACATTACCGACCTATTCTGTAGAAGCAAGGGCCTACAAGGGAAACCGAAACTATTCTTTATTCAGGCGTGTCAAGGAGGTAACTTTCTGGGGAAAATGAACATTTGATATATATCCTTGTTGGTAATTGTGTTTGCTCATTCTTGTTTCTATAACTTTATCCCATATTTCAGATATGTGTATTAGATTTGTCTTGTCTATAGCCAACAGAGAAGTTTATGCGAGTTTTCATGTCTTTAGGCAACAGGGAAGTTTATTAAGAGTTATTTTATCTAGCGCCAACAGAAAAGTTTATTAGAGTTATCTTGTCTAGAGATACATTTTTAGACTTATCTCGTCTAGAGCCAACAGATAAGTTAATTAGAATTATCTTAAATATTCCATGTGCCTTGGTCTCTCTCCTTAGAGTAGGTTACCGCACAGAGCATGAACTCGATAACATCGGCGTTGACCTCCCTGAAAAACTACATTCAAAAACAGAATGACGGGGTCTGAAAATGAATCCGCACGAGGCAGATACCTTAATCATTTATGAAAGTTTATAAGAGCTCTCTTGTTAAGAGCTAACAGATACGTTTGTTAGAGTTTCTTGTTAATAGCCAATAGGTAAGTTGTTGTTTTTTAAAGGGTTAAAAGGAAGATAATGTGGTGATTTTACCTTGCCTTTCACTTTAAAAGGGGCTCCATCCATCCATCGTGTGCTATGCCGATAAGCGTGAGCGATCATGTTTAATCTCACTCGATCACCAGAGTCATGGATCAGCTCCGTGTTTTTGTTTTGACCATGCCACATGGCCAAGCCATCCAGGTATTTACTTCTCGGTCTTCCCCTTGGTCTCTTCCCTTCGATCTTGCCAGTTGTCACCAAGTTCTCCAATTCATTTCTTCTCATAACATGCCCAAAACATTTTGACTGTCTACGTATAATGTCTCTAATCAGTTTATGATCTTCATTTGTTTCTTGAAGGACTTGTTCATTGGTTTTTCTATCTGTCCATGGTATTCTTTGTATTTTCCTCATAAACCACATTTCCACAGCCATCAGATGTTTTTCAGCTTGTCTGCTTATTGTCCACGCTTCACATCCATACAGAAGTACAGGTTCTATAAAAGGGGCTGCGGGGGAGATAATGCCATGAACCCTTGCCTTCCATATGCAGTTGAGGTGTCTTTGACAGCAATTTTGACAGTCAGGACAAGTGCTGTACTAAATAACAGAGTTGTCCACTTATACTGATGGATTCTTGAACCCCAGTTTGTCAAACAACCGTGTGTTGTCTGTCCTCCACTACTTGGAGGTGTTGAGAGTTTCCCTTTGAGTGTGAGACCAAGATGGTCTCTCTTTTACTCTCTGGTAATATTAGAGGATCATTCAATAAGAACAGAAGATATTAGAATATATCATGGTTTGTATCATAACATCCAGAATTTCAGTTTACTCACTGTTGGTGACTAGAAAGAATTTAAATTTATTCTCTGTTGCTGTCCATTTTTAGAAGTTAAGAATTTCAGTTTTTTCTCTGTTTTGATCTGTCTATAGAAACAAAGACTTTCAGTTTATTCTCTGTTTTGATCTGTCTATAGAAACAAAGACTTTCAGTTTATTCTGTGTTGCACTCTGTAAAAAACAAAGAATTTCAGTTTATTCTCTGTTCCTGTCTGTAGGAGTCAAGAATTTCAGTTTAATTTCTGTTGCTGTGTGTTTATAGAAGCAAAGCTCTTGCTATCTGTTTGTAGAAGATATGAATTGCAGGTTTATCTTTGTTGCTGTAGCAAATAATTTCAGTTAATTCTCTCTGGCTGTTTGTAGAAGACAAGAAATACAGTTTAATCTCTGTATATGTCTATTTGTAGGTGCAAAGAATGAAGGACATCCTGTTGGAGAAGCTGATGGCAATGACAGGGATGTATCTCAGCAACCTGCAGCAGCTGCCCCTGCTGCTCCCAGCAGTGCCTCAGTTACCTCTGATTACGGTCATCTCAGTGTTGAGGACAACTTTGAACAAATGAAGCTAGTTTCTGAAGCCAATGCCACATTAAACGAGGTTATCTCTACAACACAAGCCGATGCCATAGGGGAAAAGAGACCATCAGGTGCAGATGTTTTTGTGGCTTTAGCAACCATACCAGGTAACTCTAGCCTAATTTTAACTTAATGACATACTCATTATATCTCACACAATCACTAGAGTCAGGTCAAATCTGCATTTTTGTGCTGATTAAGCCCACATTTCTATCCATCTATGTATGTATCTCTTTGTCTTCCACTTGCTAATTTCCCATGAGCTTTGTCAGTTGTCACTTCTTTCAAGGTAATTCCTACCTCTATGATATCTAGATATTGCAACTGTTTAATACAATCATCATCATCCAGTGCCTCGCTGGCTGGCATGGGCAATCATGCCTCTCCACAAACTACGATCTCTGACAACATGGATCAATTTGTGTGTTGACTCCCTTCCGTGCCATGACAAAAGACTGTTAATAATCTTTTCATGCTGCCTTCCTCTAACTGTCTTTCTGCAAACTTTCCAGTAGTTTGTTCCAGTTTTTGTCTTCTCATAACGTGGCCAAAAAACAATGACTGCCTCTTTCTGATGTTTGTGAAAAGTTGTCTTTGCGTCTCAGCTTCCCTTAAAAGGTCCAGATTGCTCTTTTTGGCTGTCCAGTTAATTTTCAGCATTCTTCTATAAAACCACATTTCCAAGGCTTCCAGGGATGTTTCTACTGCTCACTAATTGTCTAGCACTCACCGCCGAATGTTAAAACTGGTTCTATGTAATATGCAAGAACTCTTTTTCTGACTTTCAAGGACAGTGACTTATAGCACAAAACATTCTTTATTTGATAGAATGCAATTTTTGCTTGTCCTATTCTGCTCTTTATTTCAGTGATGCATCTTCCATAGGCCAGTCTCCCTGGCCTAGGGGTTAGCATCTTTCTCCGTAATCCTGTATACTCTCGTGAGATATGTGATGTGCATGAGAATTGGTAGCGGTTCTCGCTGAGTCGGTAACTTATGGGGTATGTGAGCCGGTCGCTCAGAAAGTAATGGCAAACTACTGAGCATAATCTTGCCTAGTACATCAGCAGAAGCTGAAAAATGCTGGTGTTGACTGCAACATCCTGTAAGGGATATACAACATTTTATAAAAAATCTGCCATATGATGTTATCCATGTGCCTAGATATCTGAATTTCTGCACTTGCTCCAAAATAACATCATTTACTTTAATTGCACATTTAGGCACAGTCTGTCTCTTTGATATCACCATTACTTCTGTCTTTCTATTATTCAAACTAATATAATATCTCTACTAAATTTGTGGTTTGTATCTCCTTATTCAAAGACTGCCTCATTATTTTTCTGCCCATCCATTCTATTCTCTGCATTTTACTGAGAAACCACATTGTCATTATCAGTAGATGGTTCTCTGCTGGTCAACCTATTGTTCATATCCCACATGCTCACAACAGTATAGGTTCTGTACACCATAGACAATATCAGCTGACATCCAGCCAACTAGGAACTGGCTGACAAAAGCTTGGCATGTGTGGTTGTGGACCACCTATACTCCACTACAGCTGAAAGTCTACAAAGCAGTTGTATTATCCACACTGCTATATGCTAGTGAAACTTGGACTGTTTATCAGCGACATGCTAGGAAATTAAACCACTTCCACACAGTCTGCCTAAGGAAGCTACTGAAGATTAAATGGCAAGACAAGATTCCAGACACTGAAGTCCTAGAAAAATCATCCATGCCCAGTATCCGTACTTTACTAATGAAGAATCAGATTTGCTGGGCTGGTCACTTAACTCGCATGCCAGATCAAGGCTCCCTAAAAAAAATTTTTACGGCGAGCTGCGTTGTGGTAAACGCTTCCAAGTCGGCCAGAGGAAACGCTTTAAAGATACTCTGAAAATCTCACTGAAAGGTTTTGGTATTCATCATGACACCTGGGAGACTGCTGCCAAAGACCAAAATTCGTGGCGTACATCATTACGCAAGGGTGATGTCACTTGTGAACCAACCAGGACTGCAAGAGCTGTGAAGAAAAGGCTGGACAGAAAAACCACTGCAGGAGATCTTCCTCCTGGAATGCCAAGCGTTCTTTGCCCACATTGTCAAAGAACATTTCGAGCCAAAATAGGCCTCATCAGCCATATTAGAACTCACGGTTCCACACTTTCAACCCCACTGTATGAAATTAATGGTCATCATCATTCTTGATGGACAATCAACATACTCCACTAGGAGTCATAAAGGCAAAAGAAAAAGAGGAAGATTGTATATTAAAACTCTCACTGCAACTAGCAGCATTTTATTGATGTTTTATCTTGTTAAAGGTTACATTTGCCATGATGATTCTTGTTCTAATCTCTACAAGATATCTTCTACCTGCTGTTATGATTATTAAAACAGTTTTGTTTCACCTGTTTAAAACTTTAACCCATGTACATTCTTTTTGACACTGAATATATTTTAGGCTTTCTTGCTTTCATACAATTTCATTCTACATTTTGATAACTGAAATACATGTAAAGAACTGTCCTTAAGCCTGGGCTCATCACTCGCAAAGTGAGGGAAAGATTGCAACTTAATCCTCCTTGCTCACAGGTCTACAAAGTGTAATGGTGTTATCACATCAAAGACCCATAGCAGTAAACTGCATCGTGACAAATTATTATTATTATTATTATTATAACTAGCTCATTTTATAGACAGCAACTTTTAAATATTTCACTTTTGGTTGTTGCTTTTAATGTTTATCTCAGTTGTTACCTCAATTGTTTCTTTTCCAGCAATCACTCTAAACATTTCTGTCTTAGATGTTATTCAAAATATATTTTGTCAGAGTTTTACTTTAACTCCTGCAGACCCAGAACAATTAACCATCGTATAATTGGCTTCTTCTACTTTTTAACTCCCAGTGGAGCATAGCCTCTCAACGAACTTATACCAAGACTTTGTATATGTTGCTGTCTCCTGTAGCTCCTTCCATATTCTTCCCACAATCCATCTGTTTCTGTGAGTTCCAAAGGAAGGATTTTCTAATTATTTTATTAGCAGGCTTTCTAAATAGTTGCCCTCTCCAGCACCTTGAATTTTCCTTACGTGTTCATTGATTGGGATTGTTTAATTTGCTGCCTGAGTTCCACATTGGAGATTTCTTCATACCAGTTGATGGTAGGCAGGCAAGTGTCTTGGAAAATGGTGAATTATCCTAGCCCTTTCCTATCACCATTGGAGTGAAGCAAGGATGTGTCCTGGCATCAACACTGTTTAGCCTTATATTTTTAGCTACACTGACCACTGTTTTCGAAAATGACGACATTTAAAACTACTGCATGGATGGAAAGCTGTCCAATCTCAGAAGGCAGAAAGCCAAAACCAAAACCACCATTGACACTGTCAGAGAGCTGCTGTTTGCTGACTATAGCGCTCTGTATTCTAACTCAGAGGCAGACATGCAACACAATGTTTCAGCTTTATCAAATGCCTGTGCCAACTTTGCGCTCAGTGTCAACTTGGAGAAGACTAGTTATGTAACAACCAGCTCCAGGGATAAATCTCATCGAGCCGAATATCAAAGTGAATGGTCATAGGCTAAATGTTGTGGACAAATTAACATATCTTGGCAGCACTGTGTCACAAGCTGCCACATTTGATGACGAAGTGAATGCAAGAATCTCCAAGGCCAGTGCAGCCTATGTACAAAAATGTGTGGGACAGAAATGTAATAAGCCAGCAAACAAAGTTAAAAGTCTTCAAAGCAGTCGTATTATCCACACTGCTATATGCTTGTGAAACCTGGACTGTTTACCAGCGACACGTCAGGAAATTAAACTATTTCTACAGTCTACCTTAGGAAGCTACTGAAGATCAAATGGCAAGACAAGATCTTTGATGCTGAAGTCTTAGAAATAGCGTCCATGTTGAGTATCCACACTCTACTAGTGAAGAATCGGATTCGCTGGGCTTAACTCGCATGCCAGATCACAGACTCTCTAAACTAATTCTTACGGCTAGTTGCATTGTGGTAAGCGCTTCCAAGATGGCCACAAGAATCGCTTTAAAGACACTCTGAAGATATTGCTCAAAGCAAGACTGAAATTCATGGTGTATATCAGTAGCAAATGTGCAATCCCTTGCGAAGCAAACAGGACTGAAAGATCTGTGACAAAAAGACTGGACAAGAAAACCACTACAGGAGATCCTTCGCCTGGAACTTCAAGCATTTTCCCACATTGTCAAAGAATATTTCGAGCCAAAACAAGCCTTGCCAGCCATCTTGGGCTCACGGCTCAAAAGTTTCAAGCCTCACAGCATGAAATGAATGGTCATCATCTTACTTGATGGACAAACACCAGTCCTTCTATTCTGCACAGTAACTAATTAATTAATTAACAGGATGTCTGGCCTTCATGGCCTTTGTACTGACCAACCTAACATACGATAACACATTTTTAATGGGTTTTGTTTCTTACTAAACATATTTTTGCTTTTCCTTAAGTCTTTGTCCTCCATTAAAAGTTTACTTCTGATTGTATTGGTATTATTATCTAGTTACTTAGCTGATTATGATGAATGATCACAAGTGTCTTTATTTCATATGTGAATAAGTGAACAATCACTATTATGTGCCAAATATGTGGTTGGTCATGGTTCACCATCTCATACGATCACCAGTCTCGGATCAGGTCTGTGTGTGTTCTTGTCCTCATGCCATGTGGCCAAGCCTTCCAGGTATTTATCTCTTTGTCTTCTCTGTGATCTTGTTCCTAAGTTTTGCCAGTGTCACTACATTATCAAGTTCATTTCTCTTCATAATGTGCCCACAAAATCTTGACTGCATGCGTCAAATTTCTCTGGTCAGTTTATGTTCTTGAAGGACTCTCATTTATTTTTCTGTCTGTCCATGGTATAATTGGAAATATAAGAAGAATGAATGAATAATTTAATGTCTGATGCCATCTGTCTCATCTTTGATACTTTTTGTTCTGCATTTGACATTTTTATGACCTTTGCCTCACCATATTTTCAGGTTTCCTTTCGTATCGAAATACAGCTATTGGAACATGGTTTATCCAAGCCATTTGCTATATCTTTGCAAAATATGCTTACAAATATGAACTTAACACGCTCATGACACGGGTAAGCTGTACTTTTGTAGAAATGTTCATGGTGATGTAGTGATTAGTGCTTTAGCCTACCAGTGAACGGGTCGTGGGTTTGATTCCATTTTAGCAAGCTTGATTTTGGTGTTTTTTTTTAGGTATATGGCTCGGGAATCATCTAGTATACTATAATTATCAACAAGTATGGCTCTGAAATTGACCATTATGGCACTGGAATAAACTACTGTGGCTCTAAATCACTCAAAATGACTAGGGAATTGACCTATAAGGCTCTAGAATCATCCAATTTGGTTCTGGAATTGACCAATATAGCTCTAAATCATCCAATATGTTTCTGGAAACATCCATTATGGCTCTGGAATCAACCAATATCACTCTGTAATTGACCAATATGGCTCTGTAAGTGACAAATACGGCTCTGGAATCACCCAGTATGACTAGGAAATCAAACAATATTTCTCAGAAATTGACTCACAACTAGGGTATCGGGGAGCTTGGAAAAACACAGATCAAAATGCATGCTGGGATGACACATGCTATAAATAATCTTTTGTTGGTAGGTTTTCTCATTTGAAATGTACCTAGTGCATCTGCCTATCAGCCTGCCCTGTATGATTTCAAAATATTGAATACTGTATTCATTCATTAATTTATTGGGGGTAAAGATGGGCTGGTTTTATTTTTTTATTTTTTATGTGAGCCAGGAAACTTATATGGTTCCAGTCTTGATTCATTTTTTATTCAAGATATTGATTAGCATCCAGTCTTGTTTCACTTTTTGCTCAGGAAATTTATTTTGATCCATTTTTTTATTCAGGAAATTTATTAATACCCTGTCCTTTCAATTTTTTGCTTCTTCTTCTTCTTCTTCAGCGTTCCGAGCCATTGAGGTTCTTTCTTTTTTAATTCGGAAAATTTATTTTGAATCCAGTCTTGTTCCATCTTTTATATTCAGGAAATTGGTTTTGTATCCAGTCTTTTTTTGTTTTCTTTTTACTCAGGAAATTTATTTAAACCCATTATTTTACTCAGGAAGTGTATTTGGATCCAGTCTTCTTCGATGTTTTTTTTTTTTAATTTTACCCAGTTCCTTTATTCTTAGTATACCACAAGTTTTAAGAAGGAGCACAAGTTCCATATCAGACCTAAAGTTAAACTGCCATATGCCACCAGGGCTCATAAGAAATGCAAAGAATAGTAAAACTGCAGTATACCATTCATGCCATAAAAAGGTTGACATGAATCCGATAGTATGATTGTTATGAAGATGAAATTGTGTTGAATTGTTTAGTAAATAAATATTTCTGTGGCTTATCTAGTAACATAATTGTTACAACAGTTTCAATTTACATTCTCTTAGTTCAGTTTTGTGTAAAGTAATAACTGATCCATTTACACATGATTTGATTTACACTCCCTTAGTTCTGTATAAAGTGATAACTGATCATAGAAAGCAAAGCCAATTTACATGTCATTAAGACAAATTCAGGAAAGATATGGTGTTGGTTGGATAGTTCCCATACCACAAAGGCATATGTGAAGTAATCGTCATGGACATGCGTTCAATCCACACCACGGTCGACCTGCCTGTAATGGGTACCAGGTCTTTGGCCTTGGGAAGTAAAGATGGCCAACATGCTACTGACCATATCACCCACTGAATACCGATTGTTCTATACAAATATGGGGCTAGCACCATATGTCCAAGACAACTTAAAGTATGTAAAAGGATTGTTTACTTGTTACTTTACTTACCATACACCCAGTACACCTCAAGGTGTGTAAACAAGGGTCAAATATTAAACACTACAGTGGTTTAGAAAGAACAGTAATGGAAGGCATGGTTCCTGGAAGAAGAACCGGGGCCGACCAACATGACGCCGGATATATAATCCTAAAGGCAACCTGGGCATGGACATGCTTGAGGCAGGGCAACTGGTGGAGGATTGAGAATCTCCCCGACTGGTTGTGTTGAGAGCAGTGTTCTGCAAATAACTTGAGGCATGATGATGAGGGTGATAATGAATAGGGTGATGATGATGGGACATACAGGCAGTGACTATGTGCTTTGATTAGTCAGTGCTTCAACTTGTGAACATTTTCAAGTTTCTGCATGAGTCTAGTATGTAAGGTGATGTAACGCTGGGACTGCCTGTAAATGTGTTGTCCTTACTTGAGGTCAACTTAAAACCTGTCGATTGTTCCTTTCTTCTACAGGTCAACAACCTAGTGGGAAGAGCGGAGACAGAGAAAGGAAAATATAAGCAAGTTTGCGAAAAGAAGGATTCATTTCAAAAGGATTTTTATTTTTTCCCAGGGCTATATGATGGCAAATAACCTGCAGCTGTTGTTAGTTTCCAGCAACGACTTCCTTCCTTCCCTTCTTCCTTCCTTCCCTCTTCAAGTGCCATGTGTGGAGCAGACATGAGTGATCATGACTCTCCAATTGTGTCCAGTGTCTGATATTTTGATTATGTTGGTGTTGCTGTCTTTTGTATGCATTACTGTCAGTAATTTAGTTTGGTGTGGATTCTATACCAGGCGAGCAATCCCATCTTTGTCATATGTTAAGTTAGTGTTCACACTAGCATTGTAGTGGATGTGGGTTAAAATCCCCGGCACTCCCAATCAAAGCAAGCAAACTCGTGACAGGTGGCTCTTTAAGGCTTAATAAAGACAAAGTCCCTGGATACACAAGTGTATACAGCTAGTACTCGACTTACGACCACGATCGGTTCCAACAGACCGGTCTTAACACGATTTGGTCGTAAGTTGAGTACGCTATGTGTTCAGTAATGTGAAGTGATGTTATAAAAATATTTAAGTTAAATTATATCATAAATTTCTTTTATCATCATCATCACCATCTTCCACTTCTGCCGTCAAGCGCCATGGGGAATTTCTTTTATTATTGTTATAAATCATAATTTTTGATGTTACATTTTGTGCCATTTGTATTATCTCTACACCATTTTTGTGCCATTTGTATTATCTCTACACCATTTTGTTTCTTATTTTTACATCGTCAGGTTTAAGAAAAACACTGCATTAACTGTACATGTACAACTGGTTTAATATTTGCAAAACATACAAAATACAGGTGTGGAAAATACTATAGGAAACATTTTCCCAATCGCAAAACACATCAAATTGTCATTAACATCAAAATATATAAACATGTACGAAACATTTTATTGGCCACTGGTGCTTGGCTGCAGATCATTAATGTCATCATCTAAGGCAGCAGTTGGGGGTACCGGAGTTGGTTTTTTCATAAATATGGTGAGCTTTGTCTGAATTGTATGTTTCTTTATTTTTCATCATAAATTTCACGATACGGATGAAACACATTGTGCGCCATCCATTCAATCCTTGCAAATCGTTCGATGTTTGGGTCCATTGCTTCGAAATGTATAAGAAGTTTATTCAGTAAAGATAAACTTTCTGATAATCCCTTAGTGGTGAACTTTCTTTCTGGCTCATCCTCTTCTTTCTTGGCTTCTCTTCTTTCTTCTTCCGCCGCTCTTTCTTCTTCCAGTTCGATTAACTCTTCATTTGTAAGTTCTCCGGATTCTTTGTATAGCAACTCTTTGACATCTTCAATTTTACACTCCAAAGAAAGGTTTTTGGTGAGTTTTACTATTTTTTCCTGAATCGTTTCAAGTTTATGTTCACTGTCAAATCAATGGACCTAGGGTTATTGAGTGTGACCATGTTATTTCTAAGAAATTGATGACGCCGGCTAGCAGCATAGCATCATCATAGCATCATGCCTCCCTTTCCTTAGTCAACAACCGCCGATGATTGCAGACAACGCCGTTCGACTGATATTTGAGGCAGAAATAAATCTAAAATCTAACATGGCTAGTGATTGTGGTCATAAAGTCGAATGGTCGTAAGTTGCATAGGTCGTAAGTCGATCAATACCTGTGTCTGGAACTACTGTATAGTAGTTTCTAGGATCTACACATAAAATCCAATCTATACATATAAAAATATACACAAACAGTAATAATGTCTCTCATCCAGGTTCACTGCATTTACTCTCCTCTCCTTCTCTAACCCTTAATCTCTATCTCTCTCACTGTGTCTAGCTGGAAGAACTTTTCCATAGTCAGCAGGTCTCGTTATTGCAATTGCTGCCTTCACCTCATCAGTCCTGTCATGATGATGTGTTCTAAGTCCATGTCTATTGTGCAAACACAAAGTTTATGTTGCAGCCACTTCTTTATGAAAATTAGTTCAGCAGACTAAGTGTTTTAGCAGTGTTGATATAAGAGCGCCTGATCTTCTGGCTTATTTGCTGGTGATTAGTCTGCATGTCAGCCTCATGGGAGTTTTGATGATTACATGTTCATCACACACATGTAATGGCTATGCACACCACTTATTCATCACATAGTTTTGGATAATGTATACACCATTACACTTATGTGTCAAACGCAACCACAATGGTATCATATAACATTCACCTGGGGTTTGTATTAAATCTGTCACATTTTACAACTGTGACAAACAACAACAGCAGGAAATATTCTTAAAGAATGCTACTCTTAATAACAGCAAAACAGAACATTCTCCTGGTGTGTTATAACTATTGTAAACATCATATATATATATATATATATATATATATATATATATATATATATATATATATATATATATATATATATATATATATATATATATATTACGTACCATGTTTTCACATGCATCTACTGTGGGCAAACATTTGCAACAAGAATTGGCCTTACCAGCAACACTCGCCACCGCCATGGGTCGTAGTTATTAAGCCTTTTTGAAGCACAATGTACCAACTATCGTCTGTCAAGACGGAAAGGTGCCAATGACAATGATATTACGTACAGCAATATTATGAATTATGCATGGGAAATACCCAGAGCTTAACATGATATTCCCCTTGTGTGATAAGAATAATCAGAAACACAGTAGCACACTTACATATAACAACATTTGAAAATATAGCTCTCATTTAAGTGACAAACATTTGACAGATGAGGTGAACGTCCATAGATGTAGAGACTGTCGTTACTTGGCTGAATAGTTACTAGGAAATAAAATTCATAGAAAATTCTAGGCAGCTTAAGAATAAAGACAATGTATCATATATACTGACGCATGACATAAACAAATAAAATCACTTTACCTGATTCTTCCAGAAGACGATCTAATGGAGGATTCTGAGTCAATTCTTATATGTGGATATTGCTATACCTGGTTATCAGGGTCCTCTCAAACTGACACCTAATAGCCTAATTAGTATAAAAACATGTCCAGCAATATTGGCCAAATTGATAAGCAATCACCACCCAGTCTAGCCTTCAGTTTGGTGATGTCATGCCTTTACGGCCAATACTTCTTATCTTGATCCTTGTCTTATCAAGACCAGAAATTTGTCAGCACTGTTTACTGCCTCCAGTTTGGTTATATCATAATCGTGTCAGGCTGGTACTCGTTGGCCGTCACGTCTTTGGCCCTTTAACGTGTCAATGCGGTTCGCTAGGTGTAAAGGAGTGTTCTTTGAAGTGATAACAGGAGCATTGTTTTCACTTGTCATACCTCCTTTAGATACTTTAGCAAAGTGAATTGGCATATTGAAGACACGACGAACCATATTATGTCTCAGTTACCCATCGGTTAGAGCTTTCCATATATACATTGTTCTCTGTCTTCTTATGCTTCTCTTACCTAGTATTCCTACCATAAGACTGAATGGTTTATTACATCTCATCTGTTGGTATGTGCCATAATTTGCATTTGTCTTTTCTGTATAATTTTGATCAGTGATACTGAACACCTGCTGCTGTCAGTACCTCAGATTTTTTTCTTCTCTGTCCTTGATATTCTCAACATTCCTCTCAAAAACATCTCTGCTGCCTCCAGAGAAACAGGCCATACATTTCAGTAAGCAGATTTCTCTATTCCACTTGCCTGTTGATATGTTATTATATTTCATGTGACTCTTTACAGCAGTATATATTGGAATGTTACATGTTAATGCTTACTTGCTTTGTACCAGAAATATTAGTTTGTTGGAATGATCCTTTGTTTTGTCGCTAACAGCATTTTCATGTATGAGTTATTGTTGCTTGAGGAATATTGAGGGATGAGACAAAGGTGTGATTGTATGACAGTAAGTAAGCCACAGAAGATTATAAGAAGATGAGAAATGATTCTTGGTAGTTTATAAAGATGTCATTATGTGGTGTATCCATCTGTCTTGATGCTTGTTTGTGGCAGATGATTACTGTCTAATGCACATGTGCATACAAGGTTTCACATTATGTCAAAAATGTCAGCCAAACTGGACAATTGCTCCACAGAAGATCTGCAGGCTATTTATAGTCTTTTAGGGGTCAGAAGACTTCCTGCCAATGGTATTCATAAGGAAATGTCTGTGGCAGCAAGTGTTTGCCGCAAACAGCAGAAAATGATTTGCTGATGACATAAAAGATGAGTGTGAGTTGTGAATGTGACTTAGGCAGCAGTCCAAAGACTTCTATTGTGCAGATAGTAAAAGTTAATTGCATGTCATTTTTTTTTATAGGACCTCGCAATCAACCCCAGTATTTATTGACTGTTTTGTCAATTTCTAGGCAATTTTACATCAGAAGTTTACCATTGTTTTCTGAATGCCCAATGCTAGTTTTTTTTTTTTTTTTTTGTTTTTTTTTTTAATGTTGCATATCCATTACAGGATATTGCGATCAACCCCAACCTCAGGTTGATTTTCTAGGCAAATTTACATTAAGTAGCTTGCCATTGCTTTCTAAATAAGGAGTCAATATTGAAGCCCAACTAATCAATGGAGCAGCTGAACCCCTTGCTCCATCATTGTACCATTGTGAAAATCAACATTAAGCAATCTGCTTCCAAATCGCCTGCAGTTGACATACTTTGGACCATCTGTGTCGGGATTGTGAAACTGCCTATATTACCCTGTAGGCACAGATGGCAGTGGTGCAGATAATGGGGGTGGGTGGGGCGATATAACGATGGAAACTGGGTATATGCATCGATGTTTCTGGAGAATGGTTGAGAAAAAAGGAGATAATAAATGTTTTTTTTTTAAATATATATACCATTTTGTGACTAACTGATTAACTTACCCTAGTAATCACTCTAGCAAGATCATCTCAGAAAACCAGCTTACCACACGCGCACTTCAAGTACTGTAGTGAGGGCTTTCTGCTAGAAATCTGCCCACTGATGGTCAGTACCTTGTTGGAGGTCAGCTATTTATACCAACAGTATACATTTCAATGGGTTCTATGTTAAAAGTAAAGACTTGTTATACTCCTATTGGGACTATTGTCAAAATCAGAATTTATGTTAATATACAAGAGTTAACAAAAAACATGCACATATAAGATGTACTTCCAGATACATAGGACGTGTTCAGAAACAATAAAAGTCGGTGAAAGACCTCTTTTCATGCCATTGGGTATACAGTGATAGCTCCTTATTTTTAGTCTCATTGGGACTTGAATGGTTATTCTCACACTTGTCTAGTTATTCTTAATTAAAATTGTATTGTTATAATTTTAACATACTCTTTCGTTGATTCACTGAAAAAGTGTGATCTTGTGACGTGCTTAGTCTATCTTAAGCCTTATTCTTATCTTATTATATGTATCTTCCTATTCCACATTTCTCTAATCAATGTGCAACATTCCCCTATGTGTTGATATTGTGTAATCGTCTGTCTGAGAGTGTGAAGGATATGTTAGGAAAATTATCTTTCAATCTAATTTTATAACATAGTCAGCTAATTCTTAGGTTCTCTTAGGATGTAAATTAATGCTAGATTTGTGTAATGTGGAAAGGCCTCTTGACAGCATTGACAGGGAAACTCTTTGGAAATTAATGAGGCACTGGGGTCCCACAGAAAATCATTAATGTAATAAGGGCAACTGTTATACACAGAATATAAAGACGAAATGAAAAGTTTTTCATAGAGGGAAAGCTAACAGTTGCATTTGAAATAAAAACATGATTGCTGTAAGGATGTCTTTTGTGACCTTTATTATTCTTACTGACTAGAGAGCTCCAGAAACAAATTTCTGTGAACTCCGACAGAGCAGCTTGATGATCTGGAATCTGCTGGTGATATTGCCCTCCTGTTCAATACACGAAATAAGATGCAGAATACGCTAAACACACTTGATGGCAAGTTACAATGACTAGGTCTAAAAGTTCATAGAAAATAGTCATAGTTAACTGCATTTTTGAGTGGCATCCTGATTGCTGTTGTGTGCCTCCTGGCTGGTTTGCTTCAATCTTAAGCACTGTTTTGCTGGAGTAGACTATGGTTTTGCTCTAGTTTAGACATGCATTTATATACAAACTACCAACGTTTGTATTTACGTATCTAGAGCATTCTGGTCTTATCATGGTACCTTAGATCTGCACACATAGGTAGGTGCAAGATTTCAAGGTCTGGGTGGGCTTGCACAGCACACATGATAGGTAAAACAATTAAAGAGGATAGCGGCGCTTTCCAAATAACTACATCAAGCATGACTATGAAAATCACCACTGCTTTCAAAGAAGTTGCAAGGGTAGCAGAACTGGCATTCACGTTTGGTAGAATCCTATCAGTCACACCGAACCATTAGTCTCCGCTCCGAATGTATAGACAGCATTCGGAAGTCATGCTTGACATAACTCACAGTTATAATTGTAAAACAGTTGGCCTAATAAGCCGGCAGGGGATCTTCATACTGCTCGTAGAAAAACTATGAAGTAATAACGGACTGAATGTAAGAAAGAGAGTGCTGTAATGCTATGTAGAACCAGTTTTGCTGTATGGCAGTGAATCTTGGAATGTAAATGAACAAATTAAGAAGAAATTAGAAGCAACAGAGATGTGGTTCCTGAGACGAATGTTGCGAATTCCTTGGACTGCCAGAGTAACTAACGATGACTACCTGAAACAGGCTAATGAAACTAGAACATTATATACAACAATAAGACAGAGACAAACAGCTTTCCTCGGTCATGTGATGAGAAGAGAGGCATTGGAGAACATCGTAACAACTGGAAAGATCGAGGGGAAGAGAGGCAGAGGTAGACCAAGAGAAGTGATGCTGGATGGATTGAGACGGTGGCATGGAGGACTATCAGCAGCAGAGTTGATCCAGAGAACCAAAGACCGAGATCTATGGAGAGCCATGAACGCCTACGCCAGCCGGCACGGCACTTGATGATGATGATGATGAATAACGGACTGACCCAAATGGATATAGACCAGGCAATGTTAATTGATTACGAGACAGATCAACGATTAAAAAATATGCACATTGAACGTCTGCGATTTTAATAGTAAAGAAGAAGAACGTATAGAAACAATGTAAGAGATGAAAATTCGACTGATGGGAATAGCGGACACCAGAATAACAGGGGAAGGAAGCAAGGAGATAGATCCACCACAGTTACACATTTGTCTACTCTGGAGCTGTGAAACAGCAAGAAAGGGCAAGACACGGTGTGGAAATAGTCATTGAACCAGGCTAGCAAGAGGATTACTAGAAAATAAAATATATATCAGACAGATTCATAACAATGAAAATAAAAGAACAAACAATTACAACATATGTACAAATATATGCACCATGTAATACAAATAACAATGAGCAAGAATGCGAGGAATTCTAAAAAGACATCCATGACGTGCTAAATAAAATAGATAAGCAGGACAACATCATAGTTATGGGAGACTTCAATGCAAGACTATGACACAACAGAGCGGGCATAGAAAAACATCTTGGAGCATTTGGAGACCAACATAATGAAAGAAATGATAACGGAAGTAGACTGACAGAGTTATGCAGCCAACACGACCCCTATATAACAAACATATTCTATAAACACAAAGACTCACAAATATACACCTGGTATAAATGGAACGATCTGGATACTAAAAGCCAAATTAATTTTATATTAACAAGAAATAACAGAAAGACAAATATGTTAGATGCAAGGGCAGTGCCCAATTTAAGTATAAACACAGGCCACAAAGCAGTCGTTGCCACAATAAGAACCATCAGTAGAAGAAAGCAAAGACCAGGAAAATACATACCATGCGAATCAGTAAACTTAAAAAAACCTCAAAGACGAGGCAGTGAGGGAAAATTATGAGAAAGAACTAACTGAAACCTTTGTAAAATTACCTATAGAAAAAAAGACAGTGGAAGAAGAATGGGAGATGTTCATATCAATCATTTTAAATACTGCAAAAAATAACATGTGGAACCACGAAAAGTCGCACAACACGGATAAAAAAAATAACAAGTTGGCGGAACAAAAAGGAAAAATATAAAAAGTGGTCAAAGTGCAAACAGGAATGCGATTACATATAATATAGAATAGCGAGAAGACATGTGTATAGAATAGTAAAGAGAGAAAAACAAAAATACTGGGAGGAGTATGGAGAAACCTTAAATAAAAACTACAAGGAGGCAACTAGAAACTTCTACAAAAAGATAAGGGCAATGAGAACCAGGGGGGAATCCTTTGACCCAACTGAAATAATTAACAGCGAAAATGGAGAACCAATAAATGAACAAAAACAAATCCTAATAAGATGGAAACAGAACTTTGAACAACTTCTCAACATCCCATCAGATGTCACAGGAATTCAAGAAAGCGACACAGATCCCACCGAAGAACTAGAAACCGGCAATTAAAGCAGCAAGAGAAGTAGGAACAGCATGGCTACATAGACTATTCAACCATGTTTGGGTAGAACAACAGACACCACGAGACTGGGGAAACGCCATAATAATCCCAATTTGGAAAAGCAAAGGCAGCAAAAGAGATTGCACAAAATACAGAGGCATTTCACTGTTTAGTCATACTGGGAAAATATTTTGCAAAATTCTTGAGAAAAGATGACGAACTACTATAGAGCCTCAGCAAAGCGAAATACAACTTGGATTTAGGAAAAACAAAGGATGCACAGATGCCATTTTTGCTCTTAGACAACTTATAGAAAAATCAATCGAATTCAATGAAACACTCTACTTAGCCTTTGTCGACCAAGAAAAGGCATTTGATAGAGTAGATAGAAACAAGCTGTGGGAAATCCTTAAACAAGTATGGAGTGAGTACACATCTAACAAACCTATGTAGAAGCTTATACAACAACAGTGAATGCATAGTGAGAGCAACTAGAGGACACTCAGAACCCTTCACCATAAGATCTGGAGCACGACAAGGTTGTGTCCTGTCCCCTCTCTTGTTCATAACATATATAGACAACATATGTAAAGAAACCAGCCAAGCAGAGACCGCAAGAACACCGCATGTCTAGAATACAGAAGTAGAACCATCTGCAAATCTAACCATTAGAGAACTCATGTTCGCAGACGACCAAGCACTAATAGCAAAATCAGAAGCTTAATTACAAGATCACATGAATAATCTAAATGAAATGTGTAGGGAACATAACATTAAAATTAGCACAAGTAAAACAGAGGTAGTAACTGTAACTAAAGAAGAAAAAGCAACAACGATTCACCTAAACGAACGTCCCTTGAAACAAGTAAAGAGTTTCAACTACCTAGGAAGTATAATATCAGTTAGTTAGTTAGTTAGTTAGTTAGTTAGTTAGTTAGTTAGTTAGTTAGTTAGTTGGTTGGTTGGTTGGTTGGTTAGTTAGTCGCGGTTCCAACTTCACAGCAACAGGTCGTCTCCATTATGCTCCGTTCCTGTGCCAGTGAATATCACACAAAACGCTCCCCACTGTCCAATGTGAAAAGTGAAAAAGACAGGATTCTCGACAAACAACAGCCCGCACAGATACACTGTGCATAATGCCACCGCCAGAATGCCAACACAATAGTCCCCCACGAAACATCCAGTTCATCTCTGATGGAATCGGCAGTCATTTTCCCATCTGGATGTTTCCTAGATGTTCACCCACACAGTCCACGAAAATACAGTTCATCATCGATGGCAGTGGCAGTCAACCAAAAGCCCAGCAGCCACGCATTTCTGCATAAGGCAAAAACCGGTCAACTCTGAGACAGCCAGCCGCCATCGCTCTGAACCTGCAGTCACATTCCAAAAAACCTCGGGCAGATTCAAAAGCACTTCACACGAAACCCACAGCCCACAGTGTCGTGCCACGCACTCACTCAGTAGCAGGGCGACGGAAACATCAAGCCTCCTTAGTCGCCTCTTACGACATGCGTGGTAGGTTACACTGTTGCTATTCTTTGCTTCCCTTATGGGCCCTGGCAACACACGGGAGAGTATAATATCAGTATAATATCATCAAATGGCAAATCAAAAGACGAGATCGAAAATGGATGCAATAAGGGAAACCAACTCATTGGACAAATAGCACCAATAGATTGATTGATAGCCGGGAAGGTTAATCCGGTCAACAAATGCCCGCAAAAGTCGGATGTGTCGGCCTAACGGTGCAAGAACGCAGCTCTGCTGTAAACAGGCACAACGCAGTCACATCCGGAAAAAAAAAACCCGGATGAACGAAGAAGCAGAAGATTGATTGATTTATCTAGGAACTGACATCACAGCATTCGGGGCATTCCCATAGGCGTTCCGTCCCCATCTTCAGCAGTCAGCGAAGAGTTCCAACACCAATAGTGCCAGTAGCAATTTGATTATATGTCCGTCTCGCTTTTCTTCTGAGCGTCGAGCGTCGGCCAGATCCCCTCGTCACTTCTCGCTGCATCATTCTTGCAAGACCATGATGATCCATTTGCTCCTCCGAGGTGTACACGTGCTCCCACAAGGCCGCAACCACGTCTGCCTTGTCACGCATCAATACTCCACCAAGTTTTGCAGAGCCAGCCAATCTATCCGCCTGTTCAATACCCAGCATACCGGCATGCCCCCGGGGAAAAGATCCAGGCGATGCTTGCCACCCGTGACATCCGAAGCGAAGCAAGCCACTTTGCACGAAGCATGCCTGTCCTCACCTTCCTCGGCATGCTTTCTGAGTCAGTTATAATCACGATGTGTGTGTATCGTATTCTCGATCCAGCGGAAAGCTGCAGTGACCGCCTCCACCTCCATTCTTAAGCTAGATGTTGTGGTATCGTATGCCAGGCTCTCCTGCACTAAACGTCGGCCATTAGCTTTTGCTATGGACCCCCAGGCACTTCTCCTGCCTTTCGACACCGAATCATCCGTGTAGATAATCACATCACCCGAGCGAGCATTATCCTGAATTAGTTGCTGGATTTCCACTTACGTGGCCCCTGCTGGACACTCCCTGCACTCCCGGCTCAATATGATTATAACTCTGCACATGTCTGACTGCTCCGCTGGCACTCTGACCCACTCAACTCCTCACCTAATGTTCTCCAATATGCACACCTGTCTGATCGTATCTTCCGCCTGAGCCATCCATGATTTCCCTCTTATCAGTCGTGACCCTTAACTGCGTCCAGCGCCTCATGCAATGGGTGGTCTGTGTCTGCAGCTACTCTGAGGTATTCCTTCGCCTGCATCACCTTGAGCCTACCTGCAACAGTCGGCAGACCAAGGATAGCACCAATACTAAAGAACATACATGTATCAACAACTACTAAGAAAGCACTTTACAATCTTCCTCCAACTCTATGTTACCAATGCCAAACCTGGACAATGACAGAAAAAGAGAAAAGAAAAGTCACAACAGCAGAAATGAGATTCCTGAGAAGAATACTCAATGTATCAAGAAGAGATAAGATCAGAAATGAAGAAATCAGGACTAAAGTAGGTGTTATAGCTGCACTCGATTTTATTAGAAGGCAGCAAATCAAGTGGTTTGGTTATGCAAGTAGGTTACCAACTAACAGTATACCACAACAAGCAATGATGTACAGACCAGAGGGAAGCAGAGTAAGAGGCCGACCACGTAAACGACAGACGCAGGGAATAACAGAGTCCATGGGAATATCAATACATGAAGTCCATTAGCTGGCATTCACCCGCTGTTTATACTTCACCTCGAAACCGCAAGGTACAAGAGGAACATGATGAGATAAGATGATGAGAGTAGTTTACCACTTCTATCTGAATCGCCGACTTTCATACCATCAAAATCAACGCAAAGCGATCTGCTACAAGTCGTAATAGCCAGAATGATCATTTATGGGAGTCCGAGTCCGTTTTGCAAAAAAAAAAAAAAAAAAACTGTCCACCATAGTTCATTAGCCTCTGTGGTTTCAGTTATATTTGTAGCGGTTCATGGTGCGGGATAAGTTTGTCTAGTTTTCCGCGCCAGTGTTAGCTGGCTTATCGGTTTTGAAGAGTTTATGCCTGTGACGTCAGCTGGTGGATTGGCCGGCGGATTCTCCTTTGTGTCCGTCTCCTCTGGCGGTTTCTTTTGTCAGTGTTGGCTCCTTGTGCGTTTTGCTTGACTGGGTGCAGTCCTTATAAGGATTTTTTATTTTTTATTTTTTTTGGTCTCTTTTTGTGTGTGTGTGAATTGTCAGTAGAAGCTTTTCGATGGATTCATTTTCTTCCTTGCGCCTTTCTTCTCTTTCGAGGTTAAATTTGAGTTGCTATTGCCTGTCGCATTCTACGTCCCGCTCGATGTATTTTCCATGGTCAGTGGATCTGTTTATGATCTGTTTAAGTCCCCGCTAATCACTGGTATCATGAAGGCTAATAGACTACAATGGCTGGGGCATATAGAAAGAATGGAAGATAATAGGGAAACAAAACTCGCTTACACTCAGGAAATAAATGACCGTAGACCCCGAGGTAGACCAAGAAGGCGGTGGAGAGATAATACATGTACAGACCTACAAGCACTTGGAATCAACGACTGGCAAGAGAAGGTCCACCAGAGAGACGAATGGAGACGGATTGTATTTGCAGCAAAGAACCTCAATGGCTCGGAACGCTGAAGAAGAAGAAGAAGAAGTGGTGGGGACCACGAATCAAAGCTTACTCTAGAGTACACATCTAGGTTTTCTTCATAGGTCATGCAGGATATTGGTTTCCTCTTGAATTTCTTGGACATCGCGGTTAGGCTGCTGGCTTTAGCTTGCGGCTCCTGGTCGGTTTTTGGTTTGGCTTCAACTTGCGGCTTCTCAGTGGTCTTTTTCTTGGCTCTGCTGGTTTATTTTGGATTAGTTCCACTAATGTGACAACAGCTAATTGCTAAATCACTAAATGTAAATGTCACTAAATCACTAAATGTAAAAGTAATGTCCGTTTCACTAATTAGTTCCACTAATATTACAACAGCTAATTGCTAAATCACTAAATGTAAATGTCACTGAATGCCTAAATGTAAAAGTAATGTCAGCTAAATCACTATTGTGACCTTTCAGCTATTAGCAGCTCTCTCTCTCTCTCTCTCTCTCTCTCTCTCTCTCTCTCTCTCTCTCTCTCTCTCTCTCTCTCTCTCTCTCTCTCTCTCTCTCTCTCTCTCTCTCTCTCTCTCTCTCTCTCTCTCTCTCTCTCTCTGATTTGATGGTTTATAGGATTTCTTCGTTCTCCATTTTTAGCAGTGCCATGTTTTCCACCTCTTGCTTGATGCTGTGCTGGATTTCCTTCATGTCAGCCAGTAGTTGTTCGTTGTCGCTGGTTGGTGTCGGTGTTTTGAAGTAGCTTGACTTGTTTCTTTAGCTCATCAATCTGGCTTTGCAGATGAGGTCTTTCAGCTTGTGAGATGCATGTGGCTGTCTCACACCTCTGAATTGCTTCATTGTATGGTGTTTTTGTGGTAATGGCAATCTTTAAGACGTCTCTGTGTCTTTGGAGGTGCGGACAGCCCAAATATCTTGCTCCATGCTTTCTGTGTTCGTTGGGCATTCCGAAGTCCTTGTCCTGTTTGGCCAAAGGACATTCCTTGAATGCATGGTGCTCGGCGCCATATCGGCAGATCTCTGTCTTGCTTTGGCATGTTGATCTGTTGTGGCCGGCCTCTGGCAGGGTAATTCTTGGAATGAATCTTTCAGGCTGTTGTATGTTCTTGTTTATCGATACTTGGCTTGGAATCTCGCTGCCCTCTGCTGTCACCACCGTTAGAGTGGTCGGGATCTTGGAGTACGTCAGAATCCGCTCTGCCTACAAGATTCGGATGTGAAGATTTTCCTTTAGTAACTGCTTCAGGATCTGTTCATCTGTCAGCTCCACGTGGATACGCTTGACAAAACATCTAATCGCCTGTGAGTACGGTGGTTCCGACTCTGGCGTCTTTCTCCTCCTTCTTCTAAATAGACTTGGCTCTTGTCTGTGGTGGGTTGTCGTCGGTCTTCTTCGTGGTAGCTTCATTTGAGGTTACAGTAAGTTCTGGTTCTTTAGTGCAGCTCGCAGACAGGTTTTCTTCGCTCGTCTTCGTTAAGGTTTCCACGCGTCCCATCTTGTGTGTCTGGTGTCTTTTGGTGTGACCCCCGTATCAGGCTTCTTGAACAGTTTGGGTGAATTGATCTCGATAGCTCTCCGCAGTCGCGGAAAATCCATCCATCCATCATGAGCCATACCGATAAGCGTGGGAGGTCATGCTTTGCCATCTCACTCGATCACCATAGTCGTGGATCAGTTCCGTGTTTCTGTCTCGAACATGCCACGTGGCCAAGCCATCCAGGTATTTACTTCTCGGTCTTCCCCTTGGTCTCCTCCCTTCGATCTTGCCAGTTGTCACCAAGTTCTCCAATTCATTTCTTCTCATAACATGCCCGAAAAGTTTTTACTGTCTGCGTGTATTGTCTCTAATCAGTTTACGATCTTCATTTGTTTCTTGAAGTCTTTGGTTCATTGGTTTTTCTTTCTGTCCATGGTATTCTTTGCATTTTCCCCAGAAACCACATTTCCACAGCCATCAGCTGTTTTTCAGCTTGACTGCTTATTGTCCACGCTTCACATCCATACAAAAGTATAGGTTCTATGTAGCACTACAACACTCTTTTGCGGAAATGGTTTATGGGAATCCCCGAGGACATTAAATAGCCTCAACAGTAAATTCGCGGTTTACCCGAAAAGTAAGAGCAGAATAGCGCAAGCAAAAGCCACATTTCAGGAAATGAAGAGTATCTTATGCAATATGTCACTATGACTGAATGTAAGAAAGATATGGCAGTGAATCTTTAAATGTAAATGAACAAAGTAAGAAGAAATTAGAAGCAACAGAGGATGTGGTTCCTGGGACAAATGTTGCTAATTACTTGGACTGCCAGAGTAACTAGCAACGACTGCCTGAAAAAGGCTAATGAAACTAGAACATTATATACAACAATAAGAAAGAGACAAACATCTGTCTTCGGGCATATGATGAGAAGAGAGGCATTGGAGAACACTGGAAAGATCGAGGGGAAGAGAGGCAGACCAAGAGAAATGATGCTGGGTGGATTGAGACGGTGGCATGGAGGAATATCAGCAGCAGAGTTGATCCAGAAAAGCAAAGACCGCGATCTGAGGAGTGCCATGAACGCCTACGCCAGCTGGCAGGGCACTTGGTGATGATGACCCGAAAAATCAAATGGGGAATGCCCAATGATAGTATTGATAACATTAACAGGAAACATTTCCTACTGCTGGAAGTTGAATACGCAGCCATTTTGAATGTGTACTATTACACTCAGCAGATACTGTGAAACCGATTACAGATCCAACGAATAACACAATGGATCCAAGAGACTTTGTTAAAAAAAATTATATGAAATTGGGCAAAGCTATTTCTCCGAATGTTGAATCCGTTGTCGCTTTCTTGTTTAGCAAGGGAGTCATTACCCAACACATGAAGGAAAATTTGATAGATGTAAGCTTAACGATAGAAGATGGTTGCGTTCACCCGGCCAGTATGGTCACTGTCATAGAGGAAAGCAACGGCAAACTACCTCTTTAAAAGTGCCTAGTTAGTACATTATGATTCGCCTACAGTAGGTTCGAAATGTTCTTAAGCATATGAAAGCTGGCAAGGCCCCCGGTGCAGATAACATCACAACAGAAATGATCAAAGCTTTAGAAGAATTTGGACTAGAGCAAGTCACCAGACTGCTGAACACATTATTATTCATTATAATATTATATGATACTGGAGATATACCTTCTGAATTATGTAATTCTGTATTTATTGCAATCCCAAAGAAATCAGGAGTCTTGGAATGTGATCAACATAGAACAATTAGTATTATAATGAGTCACATCACAAAGATTTTGCTACGAATTATCATGCAAAAAGTGAGGAAGAAAATACAACCTGAAATAGGGGAAGAACAATGTGGGTTTGTAGAAGGAAAGGGTACAGTAAATGCTGTGTATATGCTGCGAACAGTTATTGAACGTGCTATAGAAGTAAACAAGGATATACATCTTTGCTTTATTGACTATACAAAGGCTTTTGATAGAGTTAGACATGTCAGCATGGTAGATATGCTAGCAGATCTACAAATTGATGGGAAAGACATTAGACTTATAAAAAACATATATTGGAAACAACAAGCTGCCATAAGGATTGATAATGAAGTGGGACAATATCAGCCTATTAAGAGGGGTGTTAGGCAGGGATGTGTAATGTCTCCAGATCTTTTTTCCCTATACAGTGAACATATTTTCAGAAATGTAGAAGATATAAATGGAATCAGCATTGGAGGACGAAACATTAATAACATTAGATATGCAGATGATACAGTATTAATTGCAGACAATGCGCAGGATCTGCAACAATTAGTAGATGCGGTTGTTGTACACAGTGAGCAACTGGGGTTAGAATTAAATTGTAAAAAGACACAGGTTATGGTCGTCACTAGAAAGAACGAAAGTACCACAATGTAATATACAAGTAAATGGGAATATTCTTCAACAAGTGAATCGGTACAATTATCTCGGAACAGTCATAACATCTGATGGGAGATGCCTTGAAGAGATTAGAACAAGAATCGCTATGGCGAAAGTAGCCTTTAGTAAGATGAAAAACATTCTGACCAATAAAAAGATGTCAATTGAAACGAGGAAAAGAGTGTTGAGGGGATACATAGAGCCTGTTCTTTTGTATGGATGTGAAACTTGGACAATGAGCAGTCAAGCTGAAAAACATCAGATGGCTGCAGAAATGTGGTTTCTGAGGAAAATGCAAAGAATATCATGAACAGACAGAAAAACCAATGACCAAGTACTACAGGAGACAAATGAAAATTGTAAATTGATTAGAGAAATTAGACGTAGACAGTCACAATTTTTTGGACATGTTATGAGAAGAAATGGACTGGAGAACTTAGTGACAACTGGTAAGATCGAAGGGAACAGACTAAGAGGAAGACCGAGAGGAAAATACCTGGATGGCTTGGATGAGACAGGAGCACTGAGCTGATCCACGACACTGGTGATCGAGTGAAATGGCGAGTCATGACCGCCCACGCTTTCCGGCATGGCACATGATTGATTGATTGAAGTTAAGTAAAGTGACAACATTTGTGGTCATGTTTTAACATTGGGTTTTTATTTATGAAACCATCACAGCTGAATACAGCTTGGCAAAACAAATCCAACAGTATGTCGGCGAAGTCTGTATTTCAATTCTAAACGAAGATATGCATAATTTAGTGTTGTGATCTACAACAAAAGGAAGTGCACACGAATCTGAGGAAATGAGCAGTCTGCTCATGGCCCAGTAACATTGGAAGCAAAGCAGATTACATTTTGCCTTCTATTACTGTGGCTTGTTTATTTTTAACAGATTACATTTTGCCTTCTATTACTGTGGCTTGTTTATTTTTAACAGATTACATTTTGCCTTCTATTACTGTGGCTTGTTTATTTTTAACAGATTACATTTTGCCTTCTATTACTGTGGCTTGTTTATTTTTTAACAGATTACATTTTGCCTTCTATTACTGTGGCTTGTTTATTTTTTAACAGATTACATTTTGCCTTCTATTACTGTGGCTTGTTTATTTTTAACAGATTACATTTTGCCTTCTTAGTTTTTCTACTAGCAAACATGTATCAATAACTACTAAGAAAGCACTTTACAACCCAATCTTCCTACCAACTCTGTGCTACCAATGCCAAACCTGGACAATGACAGAAAAAGAGAAAAGAAAAATCACAACAACAGAAATGAGGTTCCTGAGAAGAATACTCAACGTATCAAGAAGAGATAAGATCAGAAATGAAGAAATCAGGACTAAAGTGGGGGTTAAAGCTGCTCTAGATTTTATTAGAAAGCAGCAAGTCAAATGGTTTTGCCATGCAAGTAGGCTACCAGTCAACAGCATGCCACAACAAGCAATGATGTACAGACCAGATGGAAACAGAGGAAGAGGCCGACCACGTAAACGTTGGACGGAGGGAATAGCAGAATCCATGGGAATGTCAATATACAAAGCCCATAACCGGGCACTCTCACGAAGTTTGTACTTCACCTCGACACCAAGAGGAACACGATGAGATGAGATGAGACATTTTGCCTTCTATTACTGTGGCTTGTTTATTTTTAACAGATTACATGCCCAAAAAAAGTAGGTTTGGACCAAACAAAAATGAAAGGCAGAAAATTTGAAGTAGGGGTGTGTCACAGATATGGCTTAAAAGTTGTTAATATGGCAGCAGACAAGTTGTACTATATATCAAATTAAAGGAGATTACACAAGGAACACGTCAATATTGCTACTATTGCTCAAGGTTAGAAATATAATAATAATGTTAGATTTTGTAAACAAAAATTTTGAAGACAATTATTAAAAATGTCCACTTAGCATGGTACTAGTTGTCAATCTTTGATGATAATCCAATTAAATTTACCGAATAATGATAAATACACCACTTTTCTTCACAAATATCACAATAACTGCTCCTTAACACCATCAAAGCACAATTAAAATATCATATTTTGAAACACATCATTTTCACACAAACTGGAAAAAGTCTGGAAAACATGAGACAGATTTGTACTCATAAGAATGAGAACCAATATATACACTATTTTCTATTTAATTATATTATTATTCTTTTAAATTTAATTATTTAAATACTCTTCAGCTTATTTGATAGGCAAAGCAAACTTAGGGGCACAAGTTTGGCCCATTAGAGCAAGCATAATTTGTCACGTCCATCATCTGATGACGAACTTTCACTGTTAGGTTTGTGTTCCTATAATGCAAAATAATTTAACTGAATAACCACACTCCTTGTTCAATATTTTTCGAAAGGCATTGCGTTTTTTTTTTTTCGGTTTAAATTTTCATTTACCAGGCACTAAAATTACAGAAGATACGGGAAATGAAACAAATAACACACTGTCAACATTCAGGCAATCATTTGGCTTTTGGTAGTTTAGGGTAGTTGAATTGAGCAGATTAATTGGCTCTTGGTAGTGAATCAGTTAAGATTATTAATCTCCCCACTTAAATTAGTTAAATTAACCACATAGTAACCATATATTGTTGCAACTGGGGTGGCAAGGTCTAGCTTGACATGTTATCTGTTTTTCGATAGAATGTGCCGTGACATAATTAATGATTTTTTAATGGCCACAAATTAATTACTATTCATTAAATGTCATGCACATTGCTAATTATTCACTAATGAACCAGACAAGATGTGTACTTTATTATGTGGATTGCTAGAAGGAAAGTAAAGGTTACATACCTGTTCCTCGTGGATGTGCTGTGACCTAATTAAAAATAACTGCCCATTTATATTCATTAAATGGCATGTGGAATGCTAGGTATGTGGTAAAAAGGCAATTCACTACGGGAAAACATTGTTTTGAAACATTGATTAGCCAGATTTTGAAGTGGTCAGGGATTTAATAAGGGAGTTTAAAGCCAAGAGAATCGACTTCATTGCAATGGATGTTATTGCATATGGCTGAGTATCTTTCCGCAGTGTGGTCTGTCAAAGGTGTTGCACAGAGCACACACTCTGCAGTCCCAACATGATCCCCAGGGGTTTCCAAAAAAATTGCACCTGTGAACCGAATGACATCCAAAAATGAACCCACAACCTTTGGAGCATGAGGTCCGGCGGCTTGACCACTTTGCCACGGACACCTCTGGATGTGGTCAGTTGTAATACAGTTTTATTCGGGATACCTGTTTCTTTATCAATTGTTCTTATGAAATGTCAACCTTGCTTGAACAGTATACTTGTTTAAATCAACAGAATAACAATCCAAAACATAAAAAGGCTTGGGCCCTGCTAGACCTCATTGTGACACGAGGATCCCGAGCTTTGGATTATCTCTACAATGCTGTTGTATCAGAACAGATGTACGAGGCAGCTGATATTTTAAAGCCAGAGAATGCTCCACATGAGATAAATATGGTAGCCCAATCACAGCCCCAGACAGAGGAGCATGACTCCCCAGATGAGGGTCTTCCAGACTGTAAGAGTTCCTTTTATATTATTTCTACATTCTTCTTTGAATGACGACTGGTGAGTTAGTATGCCACCGTTAACAAGCCGGCTCTGTGTCAAAGGAGTTACGGATGCAGTTCGTAATCCCTCATATCGCATTCGAAACAGCTGTGGGTGATTTGGCAGCAGACCGCCTTGTGTTGGTTTTTATAAAATGGTATGAGTGCTGGTCATTCAGAAAGCAATGGCAAACTACTGGCTTTAAACTTACCAAGAAATCACAAACAGCCAAAGCATGCTCTGGTTGACTGTGACGTCCTGTAAAGAATATGCAACTAACTTTTTTTTTAACCATCAACATATTTAATACTGAACTTTATTGTTGATTTCTGCAGCATTCATTCTTTCTTCCAATACATTTAATTTATGGATCCATTGAAAAGTTTAGCAGCTGTCGTGGGAAGAAAAAATTATAAATAAGGATATTCGTAATAAATTATATTGGGCTGTATCAGGAGTTCTACTAGTTAAATTAAGCGGCAGACCTTTTAACATAAACGTCATTCAAATATGTGCCCCAACAGGAGAATCCAGTGAAGATAGTATAGAGGAATTTTATAATGACATAGAGTCTGCTATAAAGAAATATAAAAGTTTAGAAATAAACATCATAATAGGATACTTCAATGCAAAAGTAGGAAATCAAGGTGATGGATACACAGTAGGAAACCATAATATGGGAGAGAGAAACAAAAGAGGATCAGACTTGTAGAATGAGCAGGAAATGATTGTAGGAAACACCTGGTTTAAATAACACCCTAGAAGATTATGGACATGGAAGAGTCCTGACAGCAGGATTAGAAACCAGATAGATTACATTCTGATTAGCAGAAGATTTCGAAATGCTTTAACAATTACAAAAACAGTTCCCAGTGCTGATTGTTTTAGTGATCACAGATTACTTACAGGTACATTGAGGGTAAAGTTAAAGAATGTCAAGTATATAACAGGAAACACTAAATATGATCTGTGTACATTGAGAAATGACAAGGAAATACAAAACAAATTCAACATAGAAGTACAGAACAGATTTGACATATTGTCATATTTCAAGATGTGGATGATCTATGGGAAATGTTGAAGAATTCAATCAATTTGGCTGCAGAAACAACTATTCCAAAATTAAAGAAGGTGGGTCGTAAGAAATGGATGTCTTAAGAAATTTTACAACTAATGGAAACAGGAAGACTCAACAAAAATAATCCTCCCAAATGTGAAGAAATTCACAGATATCAGAATATTATGTAAGGAGCCAAAAGAAGCATGGCTTGAGAAAAATTGCATAGAAATTGAAAAACAACACAACAGTCAAAAACACCAAATCAGTGCACAAAAGAATTCAGGAAATTACTAATAAAAGAACAAGTACATCAGCAGGCTTCTAAAAACAAAAGATGGCAAAATCATAATAGAAAAACATCAGATTCTACATGTATGGTTAGATTATGTGAAAAACCTTTATGATTATAACAGAGATGAACAGAATGATATTCAAATTAATAATGAAGGACCACCAATTTTGAAAATGGAGGTTCACAATATTCTTAAGCATATGAAAGCTGGCAAGGCCCCTGGTGCAGATAACATCACAACAGAAATGATTAAAGCTTTAGAAGAATATGGACTAGATCAAGTCACCAGACTGCTGAACACATTATATGATACTGGAGAAATACCTTCTAAATTATGTAACTCTGTATTTATTGCAATCCCAAAGAAATCAGGAGCATTGGAATGTGATCAACATAGAACAATTAGTATAATGAGTCACATCACAAAGATTTTGCTACGAATTATCATGCAAAGAGTGAGGATGAAAATACAACCTGAAATAGGAGAAGAACAATGTGGGTTTGTAGAAGGAAAGGGTACAGTAAATGCTGTGTATATGCTGCGAATCAGTTATTGAACGTGCTATAGAAGTAAACAAGGATATACATCTTTGCTTTATTGACTACACAAAGGCTTTCAATAGAGTAAGACATGTCAACATAGTAGATATGCTTGCAGATCTACAAATTGATGAGAAAGACATTAAACTTATAAAAAACATATATTGGAAACAACAAGCTGCCATAAGGGGTGATAATGGGACAATATCAGCCTATTAAGAGAGATGTGAGACAGGGATGTGTTATGTCTCCAGATGGTTTTTCCCTATACAGTGAAAATATTTTCAGAAATGTAGAAAATATAAATGGAATCATCATCAGAGGACGAAACATCAGTAACATTAGATATGCAGATGACACAGTATTGATTGCAGATAATGAGCAGGATCTGCAACAATTAGTAGATGACTAGGAAGCACGAAGCACCACAATGTAATTTACAAGTAAATGGGAATATTCTTCAACAAGTGAATCGGTACAATTATCTTGGAACAGTCATAACAACTGATGGGAGATGCCTTGAAGAGATTAGAACAAGAATTGCCATGGTGAAAATTGCCTTTAGCAAGATGAAAAACATACTGACCAATAAAAAGATGTCAATTGAAATGAGAAAAAGAGTTTTGAGGTGCTACATAGAGCCTATACTTTTGTATGTATGTGAAGCTTGGACAATGAGCAGTCAAGCTGAAAAACATTTGGTGGCTTTGGAAATGGGGTTTCTGAAGAGAATGCAAAGAATACCATGGACAGACAGAAAAACCAATGACCAAGTACTACAAGAAACATGAAAATCGTAAATTGATTAGAGAAATTAGACGTAGACAGTCGCAATATTTTGGACATGTTCTGAGAAGAAATGAATTGGAGAACTTGGTGACAACTGGCAAGATCGAAGGGAACAGACCAAAGGGAAGACCGAGAAGTAAATACCTGGATGGCTTGGCCACATGGCATGGTCGAGACAGGAACACTAAGCTGATCCATGACTCTGGTAATCGAGTGAAATGGCGAGTCATGACCGCCCACTCTTTCCGGTATGGCACAAGATGGATGGTAATAAATTATGAATGTAAAGAGAATTACTAAACAAGTTCAAGGTTTGACACTTCAAATATATTATGCACATAAATAGACATAATACCCCACTGAAAAGTATGCTTAGGGAAAGATAGAAGGCAAATGTGTAAGAAGAAAAAAATAGTTTATGTTGAAAGACAACATGAAAAGATGTGCTGTAAAGTGACAGGCTTCATTGACATTATCATTATCATGTGCCCTGCAATCTGGCATAAAAACCTTGCAAAATTACCCTTAAAACACCTGGCATATCTAAAAACAATTGCACCAATGGACCTAATGACACAGTCCACAATTCAGAAATGAACTCACAACCTCCAGAGTGCAGACACTTTTTTAATCCTATGAAAACATAGTTTTTTTTAAAAAATTATTTTAGTTCATTTGCTTCTGAACTGCTGTAGTCCACGCTCATTGGAATTCTTCTGGTCTCATTTTCACCTTCGTTTGAGCTCTTCAAGTGTTCAGTGCATGCCTTTGGTGCTGATCGTCTGCTTTCATCATGCAAATTGCTGTGACTCTCTTGCCACCTTACAGTGTGTCTTCGGCAAGTTTCACCACGGTGGAAACCTTGCTTGATCCATCCTTCATTAACTAGACTAGTGACTAGTGACTGCATAGGATGCCCCACAGACTAGTGTCTGCCCATGAAGCCCTATATAGGGATGAAGAGAGGCCTGGGTCTGTATAAACCCAACGACTATGGGACATCAGCCCCTCTATATCCCAGCCAGATATGTTTCTAGTAGCGTTAGTGAGAGCAAGAGTGTTAGAATGCTATCTAGAACCTATATTGTTATGTACATGTAGAGCATAGAAAACAAGCTGCCAAGCTAAGAAATATCTGATGGCAGTGAAAATATGGTTTCTGGTGAAAATGCAGAGAATATCATGGGCAGACAGAAAAACTAACGAGACAGCAATTTAAAAATAAATAATGGAAAGTTCATAAATTGATTACAGAAATTATACACATACAGTCCAAACATCCTGAGTTTGTAATGATGTGAAATAAACATGAAAACTTAGTTACAACTGGCAAATTGGACAAGAAAGGAGCAAAGGAAAAACAAAGCGATAAATACCTTGGATGGCTTGGCCACATGGCATAATAGTCACAATAACACAGGCTAGACTCTGGTGATCATTGAGATGGCAAACCATGACTGCTTATAAGTATGGCACATAATGATGATGAGCATTAGTGTTTAGAACAATCAAATGGTGTTATAAAATAGTCTGGTTTATCTCTTATGTCTTTTTATTTGTCATTTCAACAGCATGGCCATCAACAGAGGCCACAGAAGCTTATAAGACTGCCCGACTGGTTGAAGTAAAGCATAAAAAAATTATCACTCTATTTAAAACCATGCTTACACCTAAAGGTCAAGTAAGTAGCTTTTTACGGGGGTCATATTTGTAGTCTGGGATATATTGGTGTTGAGTTATATACAGTAGCTACTGCATTTTGGTGTTACCGTACTTTACCGGCGATGTTTTTACGGCGATTTTCGCTTTCTTGTTCTTGTACCCCGATATTAAGGATATATAGAGTACTCGTTATGTTAAATTCCCCGATTATTTCAAGATCGCGTAAAACAAAGGACCGATTACTTTATACAGTTTCTCCAACCCCAGTTTACGCTTTGCACATCTCGTGTTTCTGAAATTCGCTTCTGACACAGAAATACAGAGTGACATTTTCTGACATAAGTAGACCCACAAATCACGTTTTATGTAGGTGTATTATTAAATCAACCATCCATTTTTATATGCATTGTGTTATTTTGGACTATTAAAGTCGGAGGGCACATGCCAAACTAAAATGATGTAGATCGCATGTTATGATCAACAATGATGTCATATTTCATGGGCGGGAAGTAGCCGCTTTCTTTTCATACTCCAGCGATGACTATTTAATATTATCATGGAACATTCACGGCGATGTTAATGCCAATGAATGCAGTTTTCCATTTTACATCCATTTGAGCAATTTTGTTTTAATTTTCCATCATGCTACACGGTCGGGATCGTTTATTTTTGGGTAACTTTTCATCACGACTTAACTCATATATACGTGTGCTGGTAGGCCGTAGACAGGGCAAGCAGACTGACGTCATCACAGCATGATGTGGTATGTGCATATATCTGTGGATATATATATATATATATATATATATATATATATATATATATATATATATATATATATATATATATATATGTATATACGTGCTCGTATGGGAGCCGGTCGTTCAGAAAGCAGTGGCAAACTACTTAATGTAACACTTGCCTAGTACAGCAACAGCAGCTGAAAAATGCTGGTGTTGACTGCAATGTCCTGTAATGGATACGCAACAACATATATATATATATATATATATATATATATATATATATATATATATATATATATATATATATATATATATATATATATATATACACACACACACACACACATACGTACGTATGTATGTGTGCGTGCGTACGTACGTATACATATATACTTACGTACGTACTTTTCCGTATGAAACCAAGGCAATGCGATCTGCTTCTGAATCTCGCGCAGCTGTGTTTTGTACCTGGGTATACAGGATAACGAACAGCGTCTTTAACCTCTTCGCCAGGGAGACCAGCATATATATTGTAGTGAAATACTGAAGAGTTAACGATTCCCAGATGGACGACTGTATAACCGACTAACCAGGTAGGAAAAGGGTTAACCAACAAAGGAGTGACCAGGCGCATGAGTTTATAGGTCAAGCCCCAGAAGGAGGCCAACAGTACAGGTAACCTGTCACGTGGAAAAATGGGTTTGCAACAAAGGCAGACAGCATTATTGGATAGCATATTGCGGTCTGAATGTATGAAGAATGGAAACGGTTCAGAGCGGTAATTTTCCACTAATCAATGATAATGCAGTCTGGATGTGAGGTGTCCAGCAATGTCAAGGACTATGCGGCAGAATTGACCGATAAAAGAGTGGCTACGTCTTTGTGAGGGAGAGTGTGTTTCTTATGTTTCGGGAGAGAAGGATTATGGAAAGGGATGTGCGGCGTTCAGAAGAACGTTTGTGTATTTATGGTGCATTAGTACTCCCAATTCAGTAAAGGATGTTTATAAGGTATAAATATATTAGCTATAGTTTAGCATAGGAATATAGATGTGAATGAATAGCATTTATCATTGCTTTCTATTAGTAGGAATAATATAGACGTTAGGTGAATCTTCTATCCTATGTCAGAGTGGGTTTTTTCGGAAGCCTTTTCATTTCGGCTGGAGGAAAAGACACTCACATAGGAGAGAAGAGGAAGCAGACACAGATCTCATTATTAAATGTATATCACACAGGTTTCCATACCAGTGCGGGACTTATCAACTAAAAGATAACACAGATGGCTGTGGTCAAGATCACCCAGTGTTGATAACCCACAAGAAAGCACTTTAAAGTAATAACGCACGACACTTGTGCATAAGAAAGGAAGGAAAAGAAGTGGCATATTAATAAGTCAGGAGGACAGAGAACGGAAAATAGAGATCATTTAAACTAATAGAAAAAACCCAATGAACTCAGTATCGTAGAGTTGCAAGGGGCATACAAAGTGCCTATATCAATTAAGAACTATCCAGTGTAGAACTTTTACAGGACAAAAATAGAGAACAATAGAAACTCGATGTGTTTTCTAGGATGGAATTAAGAACGCTATAAGATAATAACAACCATTCAGTTTACGCTGACAGCATATGGTGATCGGGTTAAATACATTCATACAGTGGTGAACATTTTTCATTACAAAAACGGATATATCTACCGACTCAAGCAGACGGAGCTGTCAGGGTGAGACCGTTCTGTATCTATGTCATGTCCTGTACTCTAGCTGAGAGAAGAGACGAGAGAAACCACGGAGACTATCTATCAACATCTTATCTGGCAGCCACACTAGAAGAACATACAAACTACATAGACAATATCCATACATACACCAGACATAGTTTTTATTAATAAATCTTTTATCTTATCGTTGAAAGGAACTGTTGTCGGAGTATGTGTTGAGGGAATAATAGAGAGAGAGAAAGAAATAGATATATGGAAGGGAAGACAGAAGAGAGGAGTGTAGACCAAAGTCAGTCAATAATCCCAACAGATCATAAGTTTAAAGATGTGCTTGTTGAGTCCAGTCTTCTCTCGGGATTTTAACATAGGACATATATATATATATATATATATCATTGGCACCTTTCTGTCTTGACAGACGATAGTTTGGTACATTGTGCTTCAAAAAGGCTTAATAACTACGATCCATGGCGGTGGCGAGTGTGGCTGGTAAGGCCAATTCTTGCTGCAAATGTTTGCCCACAGTAGGTGCATGTGAAAACATGGTCACTTCCACCATTTTGCACCATCTTACGTCTCTCACGCTCTGTGTGTGCTTTATCTGCAATCATTTTCTCCTTTGAATTATATGAATTTTTCTTGCATGACTGATCAGGGCAACAGTTCTATAGTTGATGCATACATTCAAGTAGTCCTCTTTTGGTATTGGAATGAAGATAGTTCTCTTCCAATCTTTTGGCCATATACCATATTTCCATATCTTTTTACATAATGCGAGATAGATGTGTATGCTTTCTTCCCCTCTCGCATTAATTAGTTCAGCTGGTATCTCATAACATCCTGGTGATTTACCATTCTTCATGTTCTTTATTGCCTATGCAATTTCATGTAATGAGGGTTCAGGTTCTTTGTCTGCTGTCATTGGTTCATGTACCTCATTCATATCCTCACAGTCATTCACATCATACATTCCACTGCAGTATTCCTTCCATCTTTCTAGAATTTTTCTAGGTGCTGTTAGGGTATTTCTCAGTGTGTCACAGATAACATTTAATTAAGGTTGAAAATTTCTTGTCAATAACTATTTATTTGAACTACTCCTTCTTCTTCTGCATTCACCCGGAGAGTTTTTTGTGGACGTGATTGTATTGTGCCTGTTTACAGCAGAGCTGCGATATTGCACCTTTAGGCCGACACATCCGACTTCTGCGTGCATTTGCTGACTGGGTTAACTTTCCCAGTTTCTCTGAACATTTTGTAATCTCTTCCATTCTTATGATATTGCTCTATTCTAGTACAACAATCATGTATATACTGGTTTTTGTCCTTTCTTGTTTTCTTTCTTATTTCTTGTGTTAAACATTTATACTTCACCCTGCTATTATCGGTTTCTCCTTTGTGTTTCAGTTTCCTTCGTTGTTTTATTAATTATAATGTGTCTGATGTAATCCATGGCTTATGTTGCTTATTCTTTGTCAGAATTAGATCTTTGGCTGTTATCAAGATATCTCTAGCTTGCACTGCCAATTAATCAGGTGTCATTTCCTAATGTATAGACATCAAGACCCCAAAATGATTCTTAACTTCTACGTTGCATGCATCTGGTATTTTTGTGAGATCAAAACGAAGTGGCCTTGGTCCTTGGGTAAGCCTGAGAAAGACACCTGAGCCAATGCTGCAACATTTGCATTTGATGTCTATGAGGGCTTCCAGGATAAATAAGGGACAGTGGCAGTAGCTCTTGACCTGGAGGATGCTTACAACAGGGTCAGATATGATCGTTAGATATACACTCTGTTGGAGATGGAGGTCTACTCTAGAATTGTCAAATAGATTGTGGCAGTCCTTTATGAGCATAACATTGCATTGCTCATGGGTTCATGGACTTTTGGCTCCTGTACTATTACCCCAGCTGGGGTTGGAATTAAATTGTAAGAAGACACAGGTTATGGTCGTCTCTAGGAAGAACGAAGTACCACAATGTAATATACAAGTAAATGGGAATATTCTTCAACAAGTGAATCGGTACAATTATCTCGGAACTGTCATAACATCTGATGGGAGATGCTTTGAAGAGATTAGAACAAGAATCGCCATGGCGAAAGTAGCCTTTAGCAAAATGAAAAACATTCTGACCAATAAAAAGATGTCAATTGAAACTAGAAAAAGAGTGTTGAGGGGATACATAGAGCTTGTTCTTTTGTATGGATGTGAAACTTGGACAATGAGCAGTCAAGCTGAAAAACATCTGATGGCTGCAGAAATGTGGTTTCTGAGGAAAATGCAAAGAATACCATGGACAGATAGAAAAACCAATGACCAAGTACTACAGGAGACAAATGAAAATCGTAGACTGATTAGAGAAATTAGACGTAGACAGTCACAATTTTTTGGACATATTATGAGAAGAAATGGGCTGGAGAACTTAGTGACAACTGGCAAGATCGAAGGGAACAGACCAAGAGGAAGACCGAGAGGAAAATATCTGGATGGCTTGGCCACATGGCATGGATGAGACAGGAACACTGAGTTGATCCACGACTCTGGTGATCGAGTTAAATGGCGAGTCATGACCACCCACGCTTTCCGGCATGGCACATGATTGATTGATAGACTATTACCCCTGGGCTACCACAGAGATCTGCCATGTCCCCAGTGCTCTTTAATGTATACATCAGTAAAGTCGCAGCAATTGAGACACCAGGAATTGGTAGATTCTTAACATTTGCAGATGATGTGCTAGTGTAAAGACAGGGAAGAGTCAGAGAAAGTTTGGCTGAAGACTTACAGATGGCAGTAAACATGAACAGGCTGATAGGCTGGCGAGGAATGTACCTCTTCATAGTAGATTACCTATGGACAAGGGAGAGGTGGTCGGGTACCTTTGAGAGGAAGTAGAGAAGATGGAGGAACATACTGAGATCCGTATGTAGAAGTAATGATATGGCGGGTGTCGGCAGGGGTTCTGGAAGAATCGCAAAATTGAGAGGGAAGACTAGGAGAACTTTCAATCAGATAGCGATGGGAACGATTAGTAGTATGACTCTTCACTGGCTGTTGAACAAGAGGACAGAGCGTGTATGGGAACTCTCTACTCTTTTCCCATCACTCTTGCCAGTTGTCAGCAAGATTGTTTAGCTATTGCTCCTCATAATGTGCCTGTCTACATCTAATTTCAATTGTTTCATTGTAGGACTTACTTATAGATTTTTCTATCTGTCCATGGTATTCTTTGCATTTTTCGTAGAAACCACATTTCTACTGATATTTGATGTTTCTCAGCTTGTTTGTTTATTATCCATGCTTCACATCCATATAACAGTATAAAGTTAAAGTTAACGTTTGTTGCATATCCTTTACAGAATGTCGCAGTAAACTTCAGCACTTTTTGGCTGTTTGTGATCTCTTGGCAAGTTTATGTTCAGTAGTTTGCCATTGCTTTCTGAACGACCGAAACCCATACCATTTTATAAAAAACCAACTCAAGGCGGTGTGCTGCCAAATCGCCTGCAGCTGTGCTTCGAACGAACACGGTATGCAGGATTATCCCTTCACCACTGCAACAGTATAAGATCTATATATCACTTCAACTCTCTTCTTCTCATTGCCGTTGACAGCTTTCTATTGGTCAATATGTTTTCAATCTTTTAAAAGGCTATCTTTGCCATAGCATGTCTTGTTCTGACCTCTAAAAGACACTTTCCATCAGATGTTCGGTGAAATATATCAGGCAATATATTAAGCAGTTTATTGTTCATATCTTCTTTATTAAAATATACAGTGGGAAAATTTTGCTTTATTTAATGAAATTATTGTTCTTTTAAGGAGTTTACCTACCTGATGTCAGCTAAACCTAGAGGACAGGTGCTGATAATAAACAATGAAGAATTTACTCATCAAGACAACAGATATGGATCAATAGAAGACAGGAAGTCCCTAGAGAAACTGTTTAATTCATTGGATTTTGATGTTAAAGTTGAGGAGAATAAAACAAAAGAGGTAAGAGATAGCAAGGAAGACAAAATACAATAGAGAACAGTGAGAGTGTTGGCCACATTGTTAGAAATGAGAAAAGTAATGTTTGTTACTCATTGGTGGTTTTATCAATTGCATTCAGAAGCATTGTTTCGGTGTTGCAATAAAATCTATCACAGTGAAGACCTGTAAGCAAACCAGAGTTATAAATGAGTTGTGAGCTAAGAACAATATCACTGCACTCAGGATATTCCCACATGCACTCCATCCCTCGTTCAACAGCCAGTGAAGAGTCATATTATTAATCGTTCCAACAGCCATCTGATTGAAAGTTCTCCTGGTCTTCTCTCTCAGTTTTGAGCCTTGTCCAGAATGCCTGCCATATCATCGTCTCCACATACAAGTTCTCAGTCTGTTTCACTGCTTTCCAAGCAATTTTTTTTTTAAACTTATTTAAGTTGGGATGGCAGACCTTGAGTATCTCCCCGATATTTCTAGAAGAATGTATCTAGTCATATGCTGGTATGTGTTCATACCTTGTTAAAGGCCGGTCAGAATCTTCTCTTGCTGTTTTCCTCTAGCATTTTTCCCATTAATTTTTCCAGTTGTTATAAATTTGTTCTCTTCTCATGAAGTGACAGAAAATTTAATTTCTTAGCTCTTTCTTTCAAAAATTTAGATTACTCATTTTTGGGGGTTTTTCTGTGACATTTTTAACATTCTGTAAAAACCCATTCAAGGAATTTTCTTAGATGGCAGAACTTGAGTAAACATTTTGCAAATTGTTTAATAAAAACAAAACAAACATTGTAAAGTTTGCTACAATCCCTGTTGCTCTTTTTTGCAAGTCTACATTTGTTGTCAGAGAATCCAAGAGGACAGTTGCTAATAATAAACAGTTAAATATTTAGTCATCAGTCAGTCAGAGAAGGATCATTTATAGTCAAGAAAATTCAGGAGACCAAAACAACAATATCTGGTTCAGTCATTTATGTGCAACTCCACTTCAATCATTCATTCTCATTCTGACTACTGGTTCATGCATTCTTTGTTAACAAGTGATTCCATCATTCTTTATTTACACTGGTTCAGTCAATTATATATTAAAATTAGTTTGATCAGTCACATTTTAACCCCATTTCAGTCATTCTCATTCACTCTCTGATTTAGTCATTTATATGTAATTCCAGTCATTTACATTCTGACAGTTTCAGGCAATCTTTGTTAACAGTAATTCTGTCATTCTTTGTTAATACTGGTTCAGTCATTCATATATTAATATTAGTTTGATCATTCCATTTTAACTCTTGTTCAGTCATTTACATTTTAACTCCAGTTCAGTCATTCACATTTTAACTCCAGTTCAGTCATTCAAACTTTAACTCCAGTTCAGTCATTCACATTTTAACTCCAGTTCAGTCATTCACATTTTAATTCTAGTTCAGTCATTTGTACGTAACTCCAGTCACTGGTTCATTCATTCTTTGTTAACATGGGTTCAGTCATTCACATCTTAACAAGACATTATCATTAAAAAAAAGACAAGAAAAGGTTCAGGAAAAAGTCAGTTGCCAGTAATTTAATTGGAAACGTTGTTGCAGTAGGACATTACAACCACAAACTAATTTAATAACATTTTATGTATTTTTTTTTTCAAGGAAATGTGGAAGTTGCTAGAAGAAGAATCCAGAAGAGACTATCATAACACAGCCCAGTGCTTTTTGCTTTTCATCCTTTCTCATGGCCACACTGGCGTGGTATTTGGAACAGATGGTCAAATGATAGATGGTCAACCAGTCAACTGTCTTGAAATCAGAGACATTACTGACCTGTTCAGTAGAAGCAAGGCCCTGCAAGGGAAACCGAAACTATTCTTTATTCAAGCTTGTCAAGGAGGTAAATTTATGGGGAAAATGAACATGTTTGACGTATTTCCTTGTTGGTAATTGTGTTTGCTTGTTGTTGTTTGTTCTGTAACTCAATTCCATCTTTTAGATAAGTTTATTAGTTTTCTTGTCAATAGGTAACAGAGAATTTATTAGAGTTCTCTTGTCTGTAGCCAGTACATCAGTTTATTAGATATATTTTGTCTGTAGCCAACATATAGAGTTTCTTTGTCTGTAGCCAACAGATAAGTTGTGTAGAGTTCTTTAAGTTTATTAGAGTTTTCTTGTCTATAGCCAGCAGATAAGTTGTGTAGAGTTCTCTTAAAGTGTTAAAAGGCACGAATAGAAACTTTATTGTGTCAGGTTTATCCTATGTACCTCAGTCTCTCTCTCCCAGAGCAGATAACCGCCTGCTAAAAGCTTTGCACAGAGCATGAACTCCAAAGCTTCCCAGTGGTTTCTGAAAACATTGCGCTTGAGAACCAAATAATAAACCCACGACCTTTCAAACACAAGGCAGATGTCTTAACTATTTTGCAATGGAGATCCCCATTTTGAAGATCACTTGTTAATATCCAACAGATAAGAGTTTAGGGTTCTCATGTTAATTTCCAACCAATCAGTTTATTAGAGTTCTGTTGTTATAAGAAAGAAAAGCTTTCTAGTTTGTTTGTGTGTTGTTGTTTTTTTTTAAATTAAAGCATAGTCCATATACTTGCTACTACTTCTAGTGCAGTGGATTGTTTTTTTACATGTGGATTTCCTTTCTCTACTACCATGTCTACTGAACGTAAACTTGCCAAGACATCAACAACAGCAAAAAATGCTGGTGTTCACTGCAAACGTCCTGTAAAGAGTATGCATCTAACTTTTTTAACTACCAGTATCCCTTGCCATCAGGCGAACCCACTCTGATTTTATAGGTACTTGTAATTTATGTCCCCAAGTCGAGGATGAGAAGTCAGCATTTTAGTCCAACTGATCGATTTAGGAGTTTATCTCACTACCTCGGCACCAGCACACTGGATGTTTAATAATGAGCACCCTTATCCATTCAGACATGCTGACCTAGTTTTCTTGTTAATAGCCAATAGTTATTTTATTTTTTTAAAGGGCTAACAGTTTTCTTGCTAATAGCCAATAGTTATTTTATTTTTTTTGAAGGGCTAAGAGAAGGATAATGTGGTGATTTCTCTTGCCTTCCACATCCACCAGGGAGTATGTTATATTTGCCTTTGACATGCAGTTTCTGTACGTTGGGACAAGTGAATTCCCTGCTATGCTCAGTTGCAGAGTTGTCCACGTATGAGGATAAGTTAATAAGTAAGTCACAAATGGCTGTAGAAAAATAACTAAGTGTGATAACAACTTGAGACCAGTTTATTTGTATACATACATTGTCCCTTTATTTCTCAAGATAATTTCCACCAACATTGATGCACCTCTCCCATAGTTTTATCAGTCCTCCCAAACCGGCTGCATAGAACTGCATGCTCTGTTTTCTAAACCATGTTTTCACTTCACATTCAACTTCGGCGTCATTCGCGAAATGTCTCCCACCAAGGTGGATTTCCTGTTTATGCTGACAAATGTTTGTCCCGTAAAGCGATGCATAGCTGGGTAGAAAAAGTTGCGAGGGCGAGTCACTAAGTAAGTCACACAGTTCTGTGGGATGGCAGGTAAATGAAAACACAGCACGCAGTTCTATGCAGCCAGTTTGGGAGGACTGATAAAACGATGAAATTATGTTAAGAAATAAAGAGACTATGTGTGTATAAAAATAAACTGGTTTAAATTTGTTATCATACTTAGTTATTTTTCTACAGCCATTTGTGACTTACTTATTAACTTACCCTCATATATCAGTGGATACTCAGACCCCAGAGTTGTGTTCACCACACAACTGTATGCTGCCTGCCCACCACCACTTTGAGGTACAGCTCAGGTATAAGACCTTTCTCATACTCTTCTGCCTTCATTACTTTAAGGGGATGGTTCTATAAGAACAACAGATATTAGATATATATCAAAGTCCATGTCTGTCAGAATTGAGTTCCCCTAGTTTCTATACCGACCCAATAATGTCAACAAATAAGTTAGAAACTAACTAATGTCAAAAGTCGGGCTGTCTCACACTGGTGTTAATTTATGCGTGAGGGTTCAAATACCTTACACTCCAGATCCAAGAGAGAGAACTCGGGACACATGTCTCTTGTAAGCTGATTGAAGAAACAGTGCCTGGGTACTCAAGAAAACAGCCAAGAAGTGGCTTATTGATAAGGTAGATGTAGTTGCTCTTGCTACCACTAGGAGTGAGAAAGAGGAATTTAGATATGCAGAATAAGTCTTTGCCAAGACAAATACACAGGGCAAGTTACCTCCCTGACTTATCCACTCCTGAAGCGTTATTTTGCTGCTTACAGTATTTGTAATTTAAAGGAGTTTACAAATACTCAAGCTTCACATAAACATTTACATACAGTTAAAAATACTAATAGTATGGAAGAACTACGAGGTAAACAAACTACCACTAAGTTTATTAGTGTTTCATGATCTTCTTTGTTTGCCCAGCTGAAAGTATCCCATCAGTCTGATCTTCCCCGACAGTGTGTTAACTGTTGATTTTTATAAAGTAGGAATGTTACACCACTATGTCCCTTTCCTCTGCTGAAGTGGTGATCATGAATTGAGATTTTCCCACTTTGATAGAAAGCAGACTGTTTGCTTTGTGTGACGGCTCTACTGGTGCTAAAGGGGTCATAGACTTGTAAACGCCAAGCAGTGTGGTGAAGTTTTATATGTCTATCTTTTCATTCCTTTTTAGCTTTATTACTTTCTTGTGAAATGAGAGATAAGTTCTGATAGTGCCTATACTTTCCATCACAGCTGGCCAGCGCGATACCGATCACATCACCCATTGGGTGCTAATTGGTCTATAAATAACATGGGTTTAGCACCATATACCCAATGTGCCTTAGGTATGTAAAAAGGATCTTTACTGCTACGACTGCCATTCACCGAAGAAGCCTTAAGGTTTGGGAAAGGGCCATTGAATATGTATGTGTGTTATGTATTTGTGTATGTATTTACATATGTATTTAAATATGTGTATTTTCATGTGTATATATATGTGTATTTGCATATGTATTTATGTGAGTATTTATGTGTGTATTTATTTACGTATTTTTATGTGTAATTACATATGTATTTATGTGTGTACCCAGATAGTGGGCTAGAGGCATCCTCTATCAAAAGAGAAGTAAGGCACCCCCTTCCCTCCGCTAGCCTATGTGACACCCTTGGGCAAGGTGGAGTACCCATCTAGCCCCCCAAACAGGGTAAAATGAGGCCACAGGAGCAGATGGTGGATCAGACTTGGGAGCAGCTGACAGATAGTTGTTGGTTATGGTTTCAAGTCAGTGACGGTGGACAGAGGATCTCTCAATGGAGACAATGTCTACAGTCATCTGATCAACATGGTCACTGCCAGGAACGAAGAATGGTAGACTTCTTATTGATTCCCAGGCAGAGAAGGCTCGTCAGCCTTGATTGTATCTCCTCTAAGAGAGGAAACTCTAAATCTCAAATCTCTGCTGCCTTGTGGGTATACCCAGATGGGAAAGGCTTCGGGAGTAAACCCTGAGGAAATGTCCAGAGATGGAGTCTATGATGTAAACAACATAGTTCTGGCAACTCCCGCTACAGCACCGATGCCGAACTGCATTGGCTACTGCCTTTCCCTTGGTCAACATTGGTGAGATGGAGAGGGGAAACCTGCTACTGGACAACAGCTGGTTATTCGCATTTCATTGTCCAGACATGTGCCCTGGAGCGGCCACTTCAGCAACTCATAACAGTGGTGACACAACACGGGAAGCAGCAGTTACCGGTTATAAGTCTTAATGCTCAATTGGTGTAGAGCAAGGCATCAGGGGTTGCTTCCGATGGTGGGAGAGATCATTGTATCTCACTAGACAGCTGTTGCCTACCTATTCTGATCATCCCCCAGTCAATAAGGTGCTGTCTCGCCATGGTTCATCTGCTCCTGAGGGTGTGTGGAGATTAGGGACAAAATCCTGACACATGGACCGCAATCTATAACCCGGCCTCAAGAAAAAACCAAAACAACCGGCCCTAAGGCTGGGAACATGGAGCATAAGAACCATGACTCCTGGCATCTCAGACGAACTAAATGAGATTGTCGATACCCATAAAGCAGCGTTGATAAACAATGAACTACTCAGACTGGGGATAGACATTGTCACCCTGCAAGAGACCAGACTCTGAGAATCTGGAAACATCAAGGAGAGGGACTTCACTTTCTACTGGTATGGCAAGCCGTGTGGAGAGACCAGGGAGCATGGAGTATGCTTCGCTATCAGAAACAAGCTGCTTAAGTCCATAATACTACCTACATGACGGCACTGAAAGAATACTGAAGCTCCAACTCCAGACAGAAGCAGGCCCAGCTTAATATTACGCATTTACGCCCCAGCAGCATCAGAATCTAAAGATAAGTTTTATGACGACCTTAGCAAAGTGGTCAGTGAAATACCAGAGAAGCAACATTTTTTATCCTGGGGGATTTCAACACCAGGGTTGACCCCGACCACAAATTTGGCCTTCATGTCTAGAACAGTTTGGCATTGGGAAGATCAACGACAATGGACATCTCTTGGAATTCTGCAGCCATCATAATCTGTGTGTGACCAACACCTTCTTTGACACAAAACCACAACACAAGGTGTCATGGAGGCACCCCAGATAAAAGAACTGGCACCAATTTGACCTGGTGCTCACCAAACGCAGCAATCTCTGCAATGTACGGTTGACTCGCAGCTATCATAGTGCTGACTGCGACACCGATCATTCACTTGTTTCCAGCAAGGTGAAGATAAAGCCAAAGAGAATCTACAGAAATGGAACAGAAGGAAGACCACGCATTGACACCAGCGGCACCCAAAACAAAGAGAAGGTCAACAAATTCACCCAGGCTCTGGCGGAGACTGCCTGGCCCCACAAATGGAATGGCCACTGAGAAATGGAGTCATTTGCGCAGCACTATCTACAACAGAAAGCAATGGCAAACTACTGAACGTAACACTTGCCTAGTACATCAACAGCAGCTGAAAATGCTGGTGTTGACTGCAACGTCCCGTAAGGGATACGCAACGCAACAAAAAAATCTACAACACAGCACTATCAACATTTGGCAAGAAGCAAACAAAAGTCAACCGACTAGTTTGAAGCACACTCTGAAGTTATTTTGGTCGGTTCTCAACAGACTGCATGCCCTCTTAGATTTTTCTTGAGTAGTCAGTCTCCTACGAGCATGAGCCTTATGTAGATTGAATAATCAATGTCTATCCAGTACATGAATAGACAAAGCACTCGCGTGGCTTGGACAAAGTTTGATTTCTCCAAATTATCACATACAACAATTCGAAAACAGTTTTCACAGTGACACAGTAAAGGCAAACGCTGGAAAAATAGGAACAATAAGTTACAAAGAAAATCTCCAGGCTTGAGGTTTTGAAGAGTAAACATTAATATAAAATTAAGGTATGCCATGTGAACAGAAGACACTAATAGTAATATATATATATCTATATATATATATATATCTATATATATATATATATCTATATATATATATATATATATATATATATATATATATATATATATATATATATACCTAGTTTAGCTGAGAAATCTGCCGCTAGACTTGGGGAAAATGAGATTGTAGTATCACGCACGAAGGCTTCCCAGCTAGGCTAACTGTGCTTGCAGTTGAGTGCTGTTGGCAAGACCCGGTATTCATATACTGTTTTTGTCCCAAACGTCAGTTTCATCTTCTCCCTTTCCCCATTGGATGGTTATCCTGGATGCCTCATGTACAGTATTCTTTAACTCTGTCCTCACTTTCACTAAGAACTGTAAATTTCACCTGTCAGTCATCTTTTGACCAGCCTACACCATGTGTCTTAAACATGATTTTCCCGCTATGTAATATTGGTATACACGCTCGATTTCTGTCTTTGTCAGCAGTTGAATTTACCACTTGCGTCAAACAGATATGGTGTCAGGGCAGAAGTTATCATCATTCGGCCATTGATAAGCTCACACATTTGTCAGGCTAAAAGTCTCCACTCAGTCTGAAAGTCCATAGTGACAAGTTATATCATGGGTAGATTTTGGCATTTTATGGTGCCAGAATGTCTCAATGTTATCTACAATTTTATGACCTCTACGCTGCTGAACTGGTGACAACTTATGGCATCAAATTAAGATTTTACAATTGTAGAATCCAGACTATTCGCTTTGTGTGATGGCAGTTCTACTTGCGCAATTTTGCGTCATAGAATTGTAAACGCCAATCGGTGTGGTGAAATTGTATTTTTCTATCTCCTCATTCATCCATGATTTTATATCTTTTTTTGGGGAATGAGGGATTAATTCTGATAATATCAAAATAGCTCTGTCACAGTATCATGACATGTAGAATTTCCATTTATTCTCTGCTGCTCTCTGTCTGTAGAAACACAGTAAACTTCTTCTCGATTTCTCAGTCTCTCTCCACAGAATGGCAAGCTGCTGGGCAGGAGCATCGCACAAAGCACAAACGTAGCTCCAGTGATGACCAACTGGAATCTCCGGAAAAAATGCACTTATGGTCTGAACGAACCAGGCTGGATAATTAACCCATGACCTTCAGAGTGCAAAGTAGATGGCTTAATCACTAGGCAATGGAGACCCCCTAAAGAAGCAAAGAAATTAAATTTATTCTTTGTTGCTGTCTGTTTATAGATGCCAAGAATTTCAATGTATTCTTTGTTGCTGTCTGTAGGTGCAAAGAATGAAGGACATCCTGTTGGAGAAACTGATGGTGGTGACCGTACTGTAAGAATTTCAATTTATTCTTTGTTGCTGTCTATTTATAGATGCCAAGAATTTCAATTTATTCTTTGTTGCTGTCTGTAGGTGCAAAGAATGAAGGACATCCTGTTGGACAAGCTGATGGCGGTGACCGTACTGTATCTCAGCAACCTGCAGCAGCTGTCCCTGCTGCTTCCAGCAGTGCCTCTGAATACATTCGTCTCAGTGATGAGATTGAACAAATTAAAATAATTTCTGAAGCCAAGACCACACTAAGTGAGGTTATTTCTACAACACAAGCTGATGCCGCAGGGGACAAGAGACCATCAGGTGCTGATGTTTTTGTGGCCTTAGCAACCATACCAGGTAACTCTACCCTAAATTTTAACTTCATGACATAATCATATCATATCCCGGCCGATAACAGTGGTTTTTGATCACACACAGTCATTAGATTCATATCAAGACTCTGTTCGTGTCCTAATGAAACCTATTTTCCAAACCATCTGGATATTAATTTTGTTGTCTTCCTCTTGCTCATTTCCCATCAGCTTTGTCAGTTGTAATGTTTTCATGTTAATGTCTTCCCATAACATGTCAAACAACTGCAACTGTCTAATATAATTTCTCCACTAAATTTGGTGTTTTCATCTGCTTCTTGAAAAGCTGTTTCATTTATTTTTGTGTCCATCCATGCTATTGGTTGCATTTTCCTCAGAAACCACACTACTACTGTCAGTAGATGTTTCTCTGCTAGTCAGTCTATTTTTCAGATCTTATGTGCACACAATAGTGTAGGTTCTCTACAGCTTATTAATATTCTTTATTTCATTGCAACTGGCAGCATTTTGTTGGTATTTTTCCATCTTCTGAAAGGTTACATTTGCCATGATGATTCTTGTTCTAATCTCTACATGTTCCACCCACTCTCTTATGATTGATACAACATAGTTTTGATTCTCCTGTTTAAGATTTTAACCAATTTACTTTAAGACTGCATTCTTGCCTACGACCATAATATCTCTTTTCTTACAATTTGATTACTGACATACATAGTAAAGAATTGTACTAAAGTGTTAGCTCATTTTGTACCAAGCAACTGTTATATATTTTTGTCTTAGTGGTTACTTTCAATATTTCTGACTTAGTTGTTATTCTAAATTTTCTGTTTTAGTTGTTACTTGAACTCCTTTGGACTCAGAACTATTGTGTCATCATACAGTTGGCGTCTTCTGCCTTGTATCCCCAGTGGAGCATAGCCCCTCCGCCAACTCACACCAAGTCCTCGTATCCTTTGCTGTCACCTGCAACTCCTTCCATGTCCTGCAAAATATTATGTATCTTTCTCTAGTTCTCTTCTCCATGTGTTCATTCTTAGGTCTCCCACTATTTATTTTGCCCTGTGGGTTCTTAAGGAAGGAAGTTTTTGTTATATTGTTAACAGATTTTCTAAATGTGTCCCCTATTCAGTGTCCTTGTATTTTCTTTACTTGTTCACCTGTTGATAATGTAAATTAAGACCCACTGGGATTTGTTTAGTTCAAAACAATGTTTTCCATAGTGAATTTGAATAACGAAGACACAAACAATAGATTGCACAATTTATTGCCTGGCATATTTCGCTACATCTCGTCAGGTACATACTGCAGAAATCACACAACGTAAAGTAAATTAACTAGATAAATCCATTAAGTTGAAATATACACATATTCGCACAGTAATGTCAATCTTCTACCACGGTAATTTTAAGCTGACTAACATGTCTTTCTGTTTGCACAATTCTGGCTTGCGTTGATTGATCATAATTGCTTCTGCAAATTTTAACAAGCGAGTATTTTGTGTGTTAAACAACACGCGAAAGGCAGTGTCTCTGTCAACCACATGGCCGCTTTCGATAATGTGCCTATGTTGTGTGATTTCTGCAGTATGTACCTGACGAGATGCAGCGAAATATGCCAGGCAATAAATCGTGCAATCTATTGTTTGTGTCTTCGTTATTCAAATTTGTTTAGTTCACTGCAGAGTTCCACACTGGTGATTCTGTCACACTATTTTAGTCCCATTCTGCGCAGACAACAATTAATGAAGTACCAGGATGTCCAGCTTTAATGGGTTTTGTACTAACCAACCTAACATGCGATAATAAATTGTTAATAGGTTTTGTTTCTTATTGAAAATATTTGTATGTTTACTTAAGTCTTTCTTCTTCATTAAACGTTTACTTCTGATTGTATCTAGTTACTTAGCTGTTTATAATGAATGATCAAATGTGTCTTTATTTCATATGTGAATAAGTAAATAATCACTATTATGTGCCAAATATATGGCAGGTCAAGGTTTGCCATCTCATACGATCACCAGAGTCGTGGATCACACCATCTCCCACAATCACCAGAGTCTTGGATCACACCATCTCCCACAATCACCATCTCCCACAATCACCAGCGTCGTGGATCAGTTTGGTCTGTGTTCTTGCCTAGATTATGCCATGTGGCCAAACCTTCCAGGTATTTATCTCTTTGTCTTCCCTATGCATTATTTACTCAAATTTTGCCATTTGTCACAAAATTTTCAAGTTTATTTCTCATTACAACGTTCCCACAAAATCTTGTCTTTATACATCACATTTCTCTAATCAGTTTGCTGTTTTATGTTTCTTGGTCTCTCATTTGCTTTTCTGTCTGTCCATGGTATCTTTGGAAATAGAAAAATGAATGAATCATTTAATGTCTAATGCCATATGTTTCATCGTTGATAATTTTTGTTTTGCATTTGATATTTATGAACTTTTCTACACTACATTTTCAGGTTTCCTTGCGTATCGAAATGAAGAGATTGGAACATGGTTTATCCAAGCCATTTGCTATGTGTTTGCAAAATATGCTTACAAACATGAACTTAACAAGCTCATGATACTGGTAAGCTGTACTTTAGATATGTGTTTGTATTATGTACATATTGATTAGATTCATGGTGGTTAGTACATTAGCCTGTGTCATGAACCTGTTAATTGCCTCCAAGTATTCTGGTAACAGCTCCGAGCTCAGCAAGCCCAGACAGATGTATAATTACTTTAATTGACACAATATACTCCATTATCATGGGATAATATTCAAATATTTATTTACAATATAATATAATTCCCTCAATAATTATTTGCTCTGAGATATCAGCCCTCAAAAACCCCTCTCAAACATGCAAGCATGGTTATCCATACACTAGTACACTTCCTTGCAGTCAATTTGTATTTACACCACAATCACATTGGCTTACAGACCATCTTCTCTGAAACACTGTATCAACTTAGCTCACGGTATCCTATACCTAACACTATTTAATAAAATATCGTCGACGTGTTTCTAGTCGTTAACCAACTTTTAACAAACTAGCGTTCGTTCACACAACCATGTCCCTATCACACTTCACTGTCTAACCCTTTCTATCTATCACAGTCTAATAACCTGGCTCAATCTCTGTCCCTGTCTAATCGTCCAACTAACTTCTCACACTTTCTTCCGTTCCAGCTTTTCCTACTGGTCATGCGCACTGACACCTCACACAAAACGTGTTCACATAAACACATGCTCATCTGTTGTGAGTTGTCAGTGACTATATACACTCGTCTGTCCTTGTACTCTGTGACCCTGTCTGTCTTAATCTATCTTATCTGAGCTGTCATCAATATATATAATATAGGACTGTGACAGCCTACCAATGCACTGTTCTTGGGTTTAATTTCATTTAAGTAAGCTTTAATTTTTATTTGAGGTTTATGGTTCTGGAATCACGCAGTGTGCTACAAGTATCAACCACAATGGCTCTGGAATTGACCCTTATTTCTCTGGGATCAACCACTATGGCTCTGGAATTGACCAACATGGCTCTGGAATAGACCAATATGACTAGGGAATCAGCTAAGTATGGCTAGGGAATCAACCAATAGTTCTCAAAAATAGACTCACAACTAGGGTCCCAGGGAGATGGAAAAAGCACAGATTAAAATACATGCTGGCATCACACATGCTATAAATAGTTTTTTGTTGGTATTTTTTCTCATTTGAAATGTGCCCAGTGCAGTTGCCTGTTAGCCTGACATTTCATGTAGCTGGCTGTCAGCCTGCCCTGTTTGATGTCAAAGTACAGTGCAAACCGCTCAAGGCAATCTCTGATATGGCGAATTTCTGTTGTGAAGAACAATTTGTTTATCCCCGGCAATTTTGTCTTCTTTGTCTTTGTAAAAAAATGTCCGGTTATGAGGAATCCATTTATCATGAATTTTTGAATATGCCAAACGATTACACGTGTCCAGACTATATAATTTGATCTGCTTAACCCTACCAGATCTGAGGCCCTGAACCTAACTGTCCCCTATACCTGTGCTCCTGAGCATTAAATAGAAAAAACCAACATGGTATAGAAAAATGTTAGTTACATGCAAACAAGTGGTTAGAATAAGATGTAATTTGGAGACATTGTAGAAAATAGGTCTACCTTTCATCTAGCGCCAATATTCTACCTTTGTGTGCCAATCCAGTCTGAATCAACCAAAGTATCGATCACCTGTTGGACTGTGAAAAGCCTAGACCTACTTCGCTTTCTTGTTGAAGTGCTTGGTTCATCAGCCGTTCGTTTCGTTGTGAATTTTCAGAATTTTTTCGCTTTAAACCACACAAAGTCAATTCATACCTATGGGGGCAGACATTTGCAATGGCTAACCATGAGGTTTGACCACGATTGTTTGGTTATTGTTAGTTTGTGACGCATTTTTTTCACGTACTAGGCAAAATACCGAAAATTAGGTTTAGCAGTATAGCGGCAGATTAGGAAATTACCGAAAAATTGGTACAGCTGTCTGGTAGGGTTAAAGGAAACGTTTTTCAAATACCTGGACATTTGTACAACTTTTCAGCTATTTTTGGAATTTGCTCTTCGTCAACATTTAGAATTTGAGTTATTCGCCTCTGGAAAGTTAAAATCCATATTTTTGAAAAGAAAGATTGAGCCATTACAAGATGTGAAAAATAGTGGTAACAAGAAAATGGAAATAGCAAAGGAATTCGACATTCCAGAATCAACATTTCCAGAAAAATATTTCAAGGTGGACAATTTGATTGTCACAGAATGAAGAACCGAAAAGTGGTGTTGAATTTAAGGATGTCATGGAAAGACACTTTTATTAATCAAGTATGGGTACTAAATTCTTTCTTTCTTTCTTTTGTCCTTGACTGCTCTATGCCATTAGGCCTGAAATGGGTGCCATGTCTTTGGTCTTGGGAAGTAAAGGTGGCCTGCATGATACTGACTACATCACCCACTGAGTACCGATTGCTCTATACAGATATGGGGCTAGCACCAAGAACACTTTAAAGCATGTAAAGGGGTCCTTAACATTTTACTTTACTTAGTTGTTGAGTTGAGTTAAGAACCGACATCACTGCACTCAGGACATTCCCATACATGCTCCGTCCCTTCATTCAACAGCCAGTGAAGAGTCATACTGCTAATCGTTCGCGCCGTTATCTGATTAAAAATTCTCCTGGTCTTCCGTCTCAGTTTTGAGATTCTTCCAGAACCCCTGCCGATACCCCGCAATCTCATTCTTTCCACATATGGGTTCTCAATCTGTTCCTCCACCTTCTCCACCTGGTCCCACAGGCGCATGACCATCTCCCCCTTGTCCATAGGCAAACTACCACCAAGAGGTTTTACTTTACTTAACATGTACCCAGTACACCTCAAGGTGTGTAACCAAGGATACAGTTTGTTGCGTATCCTTTACAGGACGGGAGATAACCCAACCTGTTCTTTGGCTGTTTGTGATTTCTTGGCAAGTTTACATTCAGTAAGTTGCCATTGCTTTCTGAAAGACCGGCACTCATACCTTTTGATGGGAACCAACGCAAGGCAGTCTGCTTCCAAATCACCCACAACTGTGTTTCAAACGTGGTATGTGGGATTACGAAATTGTGATCGAACCCCTTCGCCACAGCGCTGGTAAACAAGGATAAAACACAAAATATTAAACATTAAATATTAAACGAAATATTATTTAGAAAGAACAGTGAGGGAAGGCTTGGTTCCCAGAATCAGAGCCGGATACTGGACATTAAAGGCACCCTGGGGATGAAAATGCTTGAGACAGGGCAACTGGCAGAGGATTGAGAGTCTCCCCGGCTGGTTATGTTGAGAGCAATGTTCTGGAAAGAAGATGAGGTATGATGATTAGGGTGATGATAATGATGAGCTATATGGGCAGTGACTATGTGCTTAAATCATTCAGTGCTTCAACTTGTGAACATTTTCAAGTTTTCACAGTTAGTCTAGTATCTAAGCTGATGTAACACTGGGATTACCTGTAAATGTGCTTGTCCTTACAATAGGTTCAGCTTAAAACCTGTTGATTGTTCCTTTCTTCTACAGGTCAACAACTTAGTTGGAAGGGCAGAGACAGAGACAGGAAGATACAAGCAAGTTTGTGAAAAGAAGGATTCATTTCAAAAGGAGTTTTATTTTTTCCCAGGACTGCAAGCTGAACAATAACTCCAGTTATTGTTAGTTACCAGCAGTGCCTTCCTACCTCAAGTACCCTGTGTGGAGCAGACATCAGTGATCATGACTTTCCAAGCTTGTCTGTTGTCTGATATTTTGAATGAAGTTGCTGTCATTAGCTATTGTTACACAGCAGTTTTAACTTCCCATACACATCTTTTTCTGTCTTCCCATGCTGCTCTGACCTAGTATTTCAAACATGCTGATTTCTGTAT
>JACEFZ010011008.1:0-55073 GCA_014155875.1 Cepaea nemoralis | reverse complement strand
TTAACTGGCCAGGGAGTGGGAACATGACTGCTCGTGGCTTAGAGGAAAGTGCCGTCTGGCGTAAGTAGGCACACCAGTGAATGAAGAGGTGACAACCTCACGCGGGCGCTGGGTTAGACACACACTGAGACAACGTGAGAATAGGATAACCACAAGGGTCGTTGTCTGGAATTAACCAGGCAAAATAAATAGAGGAAGACCCTAAAATACACGACAAACAGAAGAAGAAACAGAACTGAATAATAATGTGAGGAAATACACGGAGCAAAAGAGAAAGCAAAAGAGAGGAGGGCTCAAAGTGAGTTGGTTGAGCTCCTACGATTGGTGTCAGTTAGTTGACAGCCTCTGGTTGGAGAGAGTTGGTTCAGGTCTTTGCCCCATTGGGCGATAAAGGGAATTCCGATTTAAATGCTTGGAGGCCTCCCTGACTCTATTTCTTATTCATTCATTAATTCCTTCGGTAGCGTGTGCTTTGCAGAACCTCGCTCCCATAACAAACTTCCGGAAAACTACTCGGACATAAGCTAGATGTCCCGCGTCCGATGCACCCATCTGGAGATCATCCGCCACATCCTGCACCCATCTTCTCTTTGGCCTTCCTCTTCCTCTCTTCTCAGGCATATACCCCTCCATTATTGTTCTCTCCAAACTTTCATGGCGTTTCAGGTGACTAAAATATTTCAATGTTCTTTGTTTAATCGTCATTAATAGCTAACCCTCTTTAATATTCAGCTCTTGAAGTATGGATGCATTTGTTCTTTTCTGTATCCAAGATATTCTTAGAACTCAGTCTATAACATTTATATTCAAAGACATTTATGCGCTATTCAGTCTGTTTAGTAAGTGTCCAGGTCTTATGGGCGTATGTTGCTGTCAAAGACTGGTACATAAAGGCCGGAGGTCTTCTCAAGATAGAAGACCACCGGGAAGAGTGGTCAACCTCAAATAGATGAGAGGTGATACAGTGCCCCGATATAAGGGCAGGGTAGGTGATAGAATGGGGGACTATTAACTAGTTCTCTCATGAGACACGGAGACGTTGACCAGATGGTTAGCACTCTGGTCACGACAGAATCACGCCTACATGATAGCCACGATTGCCACTCAACAGAAGACAGCTAATGTAAGCGTGCCAGGTGCAACGGCACGCAAAAAGCCGAAGGACACCTCAAGGTCCTTCCGCGTGCTGTGTAGCCACGCGAGTAAGAAAGTCAGACTGGGGACTGACTTTGTAGCGAGCACCTCGTTTAGGGTGGATAGGAGTTTTGTGTAACCAAATAGATAGAATTAGCATTAGGGTTTAGAAAACTAGTGATAGGCAATTCTGTGGCTTTGTGTGTGGTTTGATAGCGACTGTTACGTACTTGTAAAGAGCCAACGGCAATAAAATGTACCATTTAATTCCTCTCACACGACTTGCAAGTTTCTTGTGTGGTGTGGGAGAAGTAATCTGATGATGCCTTACACATAGGTTGTTGACAGGCAAAGATTAATGTGGTGTCAGAAGTGTGGCTTGGACGAAAGAGCCAAGCTAATACATTCACCCACGGCTAAAGATTGATAGATACTTCTGATAGTGGTAGTAAGACTGAATGTGAGATTGAAAATGTATTACCTTTCAAGCAATCTGAAGATTCTGTTGTGTGAACGATGTATTAAGCTTTGACAATTGTGTCCAATGCCACCAATTTCATGCAGACGGAAAATTAGAATGTGGGCATATTGTAACATCCTCCGTAGAGAATGCAAATGCAGTTATAGCCTCCAGAGGCAATCTATTGTTTCACTCTGCAATGGTCAATGATAAGCCATGCCGATGTTTGCTTGACAGTGGGAGCTCTATTATTGGTGTGAAAAAGGAACTCGTTAATCCAAAGGATTATACTGGTGACTCTGTAAAATGCCGGACTTTTTCTGGTAATATAGAAACCTATCCTCTGGCAAGAGCCCATATAAACACCCCGTTCCTTTCTGGTACCTTTACTTGTGCAATACTAGACAACCCTTGTGCTGATTTAATTCTTGGGTGTCTACCCCAGCTAAGGCACTGTACAGATAAAGAAATATCTGTCTGGGAGGAGAAGAATGGTTTCTCTCCAGTGAACAGTGCAGATATCCTCAAACATCACAGTCCTAACAAAAGTGCTAGACCCATAATACTTGAAACTGATCAAGACGTAATGGTGCTACTACCAGACAAGCATAATAAAATGTTAACTTCATGGCAAGGGCCATTCAAGGTGGTACGTAAAATTTCAGATGTTGACTATGAAATATCAATAAACAGACACTTAAAGATATTCCATGTCAACATGCTGAAACCTTACTTTTCACCACAAGAGACAGATGTAGAGACAGACGAACACAGTGCACCCACATCTAGTGATCAGACGACAGACGTACACAACGCAACTACACTAGTTAGCGAGACTGGCAAATCCGACGATATCCATACACCTAGTGAGCTTACAGAATACGCACTTAGCACCACCACCGTACTGAATCAGGTAGACGACGACGGAATGGAACTACCTGTTCCCATTGTAGACAAGACTGCGACAATGGATAGCATACATATAGAACAGCGACTAACAGACAGTCAACGACGACAATTAATAGAATTAGTGACAGAGTATAAAGACATATTTTCTGACATTCCAGGTAGGACGGACAGAATCGAGCACTCCATTCTTCTTTCGGACTATAAGCCTATTAAATGCAGGGCGTACTCTATCCCACTCAGCTATAGAGAAAGTCTAAATAAGGAAATTCTTAATTTAGAAGCTAGTGGGATCATCCAGAAATCTACATCTGAGTACTCCTTTCCAATCGTCCTAGTTAAGAAAAAAGACTCCACAATTCGTCTGTGTGTGGACTATCGAAAGCTCAACAACGTCACTAAGATCGAAGCAGAACCAATTCCTTCCTGCGAAGATCTTATCCTTGACATGTCCACCTCCAAAATCTTTTCTAAATTAGATCTTACTAAGGGATATTGGCAGGTCCCTATGCAGACTCAATCCATTCATCTGACTGCTTTTTCAACTCCTTTAGGACTTTACGAGTGGCGTTTTCTTCCTTTCGGACTTCGAAATGCTCCTGCCACTTTCGTACGCTTAACTAGAGATCTACTGCATGGAGTGACGAATACAGTGACTTATATAGATGATATATGTGTCCATACTGATGACTGGACAACACACTTACTGAAACTAAGACATGTCTTTGATAGGTTGCGACTCTTCGGTCTCACTGTCAAACCGAGCAAAGTTGAATTGGGCCTAAAAGAAATTGACTTTTTGGGTCATGTCATTTCACAAGGTCAACTTAAGACTGACAATAGAATTATTACAAAAATTATGAATCCTGACCATGCCTACCACAAAGAAGCAGGTCAGAAGCCTTTTGGGGTTAGTAAATTACTATAGCAAATTCATACCAAATTTAGCGGAAATTACAAGTGTATTTTCCAATGTTTTAAAAGCATCTGTAAAATTAGATGTCAAAGATGCATTATTAATTTCTGCATTGTCAAAATTGAAAATCCTGTTTAGTAATGTACCAATCCTCCGCTTGCCTAATCCTAGGCTCGTTTATTATCTTAGGACAGATGCCAGCAGAATCTCCATCGCTGCAGTACTAGGCCAATTTTATGAGGGCATCTTCCACCCGATTTGCTACGTGAGCCGTAAGATCACACCTGCTGAGTCCAGATATTCCATATCAGAGTTGGAAGCCCTAAGCGTCATCTATGCGGTGAGAAAGCTCCATCGATTTCTAGCGGGTGTTCACTTCATTGTCCAGACTGACAACTTCCCCAATCACGGTCATACAAAGTGGTGTGCATCGGAATGACCGTATATACAGGTGGTCGCTTATACTCCAAAACTATACTTTTAGTATAGAGCATATCAAGGATAAGGACAACATTCTGGCTGATACCCTTAGTCGACCATCTGAGGTAGAAATACCAGAGATCCCACATAAGAGTGTAGAGTAATAGAGTAGTAGTACATTAGAATATTCTATTTGAAATGTTTATACTAATACATAAATATTACGTGCTGAACTATGTACTAAGAACAGTGATCTACTATGTGTCTGTAGACATCAAAAGAAGAACTGTGCTCCGAATAACAAATATATCACCGTGTGAACTGGAACAGCTCGTTATTTACTAAGCTCCATATGTGTTTCCGGTGAATCATTTGTGTTAAGCAGAGAAAACCAGTGTCAGAACAGTGCATAATTACAGACACGAAATACTGGTCTACGACACAAGCGAACTCTACAGGTGCAATACCCATAGGACACAAGTATGACTGTGTAATGTATTTAAAATACCCAGGACAAGTGTGAATATATAATATGCCAATGAAAGCAATTTCTGAACATTGGGGCAACAACTAACCTGGGGTATTTACATACCATGTATATATATGCTTATTGTGATATGTATTATAACGTTTTAATATAGTGATAAATTATAGGTAGATTAGGTAACTTTAATTTACATTTAGAGTTAGGAAATAAAATAGTTTTCATTTTTTTTTTAGTAGTTTACATAAATCATTATTTTACCAACTTACTTACCTTAAAAGTAGAATAGATAGTAGTTTAGATAGGAATAATACCATTTAGTTTATTACATTCCACTTTGTTTCATTTCAGTTGATTTCATTCCATCTTAATGAACCATTCCATTTAACAAACGTGATCAGGTAGTATTATGATTAGTTTACACCGTAATAGGATAAAAATATTGTACAATTAAACATACATCATTTACACCATTTAGATAAGAATATCAGTCATATATTTTTTTGTTGCAGCTAAAAACATTAGTTATAATTTCATTACATTTCAGATTACCCATTTCAGAAAGGTACAGAACTCATCTCACATTAATGCCATTTTAAATAATTAGATTACATCCCCTTAAATTAGATGAATATTAAGATTAATGTAAGCATATCTTAGGATTAATGTGGCAAAATAGATTAAAATAGTTAACACATTAAATACACATTTATAGAAGTAGTATTAGTATGTCAGTATTTAGAGTAATATTACAGTAAAATATAGTTGGTCATAATACCAGGGGATAAACCATCAACCCCTTCTTTTATATGTAAATATGTTGTATATACATGACTGGTGCAGCGATTTACGCACAGTCATTGAGCTCAACTTTCTCAAACTGAGCCAAACTTGTACAGTGTCACTCCAAGGTTATTAAATAATTGGGAGGGTGAAAGATGTGTGACATAAGTGTGAAAGTGAAAAGATGTGTGACAGAAGTGTGAAAGTGAGAGCGAATGTAAATTATACAGAGAGAGAGTGAGATCGGTCAGCGGATGTTTCTGCCGCTCAACGCGACTTTTTATTTTTTGTCTGCGTCAAATGTTTGCTTTCAATGTTGAAAATGTGCTGTGATGAATGTGTTGTGTGTAGTTTAGTTTAGATCTTAGAAAAGTATTTTAAGTCTCATAAGACGGAAATGTAGTCACTAATTAGTGTTATACACTTGTTTGTGACCATCATTCAACCGAATTATGGCACTTGAAAACTAACTTACATACACATGATAGTTAGATACACATGTTAGAAGTTAGATTATATTATTAATTACATCCAAACACGCAAACAACCAGAAAAACAAACATATAAATTGCATACATATTTTGTAGATCAAAGGGAGATAACTCCGGGTCAGGGGACATAATAGACAACGAAACACTAACTTAACAGTGAAGATATACTTTACACGCGGAAGCGAGATAGGTAAAGCCTGTCGCACACAGCTTGGGTAATGGTTGTTTAATATTATATGGGGGACATGAAGCAATTCATGTGTTGACCCTAAGAAAGTCAACTTTGTATGGGTAGTAAGTTAATTTACTATTGAGGGCAGGTCTTATAAGACAACGGTCCGGTTCAGACATACCTCTGATTAATATAATATTGCGATTGAGAATAGGGCTCACGCCAACCAGACAAGTTTGTGGCGATTGCCAGTAGCCAAGTAAAGTGATACTACATTGTGACATTAGTCAGTAGAAGTCTATGAGTTACCCAAAGCCAGGTTATCTACAGTCTTTGACAAAAATTAGAGACACTAATTTTTTAGAAACCCCTTGCGTCACAACCAATGAGTCAAAGTTGATGACGCAACACAGGAGGGGAGGGTGTGTGTCAAAGACTGGTACATAAAGGCCGGAGGTCTTCTCAAGATAGAAGACCACCGGGAAGAGTGGTCAACCTCAAATAGATGAGAGGTGATACAGTGCCCCGATATAAGGGCAGGGTAGGTGATAGAATGGGGGACTATTAACTAGTTCTCTCATGAGACACGGAGACGTTGACCAGATGGTTAGCACTCTGGTCACGACAGAATCACGCCTACATGATAGCCACGATTGCCACTCAACAGAAGACAGCTAATGTAAGCGTGCCAGGTGCAACGGCACGCAAAAAGCCGAAGGACACCTCAAGGTCCTTCCGCGTGCTGTGTAGCCACGCGAGTAAGAAAGTCAGACTGGGGACTGACTTTGTAGCGAGCACCTCGTTTAGGGTGGATAGGAGTTTTGTGTAACCAAATAGATAGAATTAGCATTAGGGTTTAGAAAACTAGTGATAGGCAATTCTGTGGCTTTGTGTGTAGTTTGATAGCGACTGTTACGTACTTGTAAAGAGCCAACGGCAATAAAATGTACCATTTAATTCCTCTCACACGACTTGCAAGTTTCTTGTGTGGTGTGGGAGAAGTAATCTGATGATGCCTTACACATAGGTTGTTGACAGTTGCAATGGGGAAGATGCATGCTCTTAAGAATCTTAGTTTTGTAGTTCTATCTGTCCCACTCCACAATTTATTCGGTTGTTTTAGATTTTGAACAGCAATGGATAGTCGTCTTTTAATTTCTTTCATTGTGTCACCATTGTTGATAATTAATGACCCAAGATATTCGAAAGTGCCAACGACCTCCAATATTTTCTCATGAACATATATTTATTTCACCATATTAGATTTTATCTGTATGCGTTATCTTTGTTTTTGCTATGTTAAGATATAAGTTGTGATTTTCGCTATTCTTTTGGGTTGAGGTTTTCTATACCATTCTGTGATGTGGATAGTAATACTGAATCATCAACATATCGAATCTTTGGTATTTCATGACCATCGATATTTAGGGCATCATATTGTTCCTTGGTTATATCATTTCTGACATTTCTTTATATTTTCGGCGTACATTTTAAACAAATAGGGTGACAGGGCACAGCCCTGACGGACTCCTTGCTTGATGTCAAACCAATCTGATGCCTCACCGTTTATTCTAACCGCTGCTTGTTGATCTACATGAGTATTTTTATGAGTTGTACTACATGTGATGGAAAGCCCATATTCCTCATGATTTCCCAAAGTTTCTGATGCTGTACACAGTCAAATGCCTTTGAATAATGCACAAAACATGAGAATAGGTGTGCATTAAATTCTTTATATGTCTGTATTTTTAAAAGCATGTTGAGTATGTGATCTCTTTTTCCTTTTCCTTGTCTAAATCCAGCTTGAACCACGTTAATTTCTTCTTCCATCTTCTTACGAAGTCTTCCCATTATGACTTTTAGTAGAATTGTACTTGCATGACTGATCAGGGCAACAGTTCTATAGTTGGTGCATAATTTCAGGTTGCCCTTTTTTGGTATTGGAATGAAGATTGTTCTCTTCCAATCTTTTGGCCATATACCATATTTCCAAATCTTTGTACATAATGCATGATATATGTGTATGCTATCTTCTCCTCCCGCTTTAATTAGTTCAGCTGGTATCTCATCACATCCAGGAGATTTACCATTCTGCAGGTTCTTTATTGCCCATGCAATTTCATCTAATAAGGATTCAGGTTCTGTCTCTGGTGTCATTGGTTCATGTATCTCATGCATATCCTCACAGTTATTCTATTTCTACAATAGAGGAACACAAGCACTAGCGGATTTCACTTACCCTCCGCGGCGGCGTCGTCATCACATGCCACAACGGCAAGCATGGACGACCATGCTTCACCATCTCCAAGACACCCAGATTCTGTGTTCATTGTTGTGTCCTTTTCTCAATTTGCCAAGTGGTCAGGTTATATGGGTGTTTGAGCATTTTTTTTCTTTCGGGTTTTTTCCCCTCTTAAAATAAGATTTACCAGATATCGCTTTATTGTCGTGTTTGTCTACTCTCGTGACATATTTCGTAGTTGACAACATACTCACCCAGTGATATATCATCATCATCATCATCATCATCATCATCATCATCATCATCATCATCCAGTGCCTTCTTGTCATTGACGGGCGACTGTCATGTATTGACACCCGCAATACTGCATCTTCACTGTGTCACTCATGCAGGCTTCTTTCAGTCACAATCGTGATATTGTCCACCCACATCTATCCTTGTCTTCCTCTTGCGCGCTTCCCTCCACCACACCTGCTAGGTTATGCTTTAACAAAGAGTTGCGTCTCTTCATATGGAAGACGAACCCTAATTGTCTGCCCCTGGTCTCACTGTGTCGAAGTACTGCAGCGTTTTAAAAGACAGTTTATACGTTGCAATCAAGCCGAGCATTTATTGGCAGTACGTGATTCATTCAGGTATTTTAGTTCAGTAGTTTGTCATTTATTTCTGAACGGCGACATCTCACATCTACTTTCACATCGCCCGCGGCTGATATCCAACCCTCGACATGGTATGTCGGGCAATTGTGAAACTAGGCGTCTCATTATTGCCTAAACCACAGCCGCCGGTTACTGCAGTGATAGGATTACAAATATGCAGTGGATACTGTCACCAGCTGTCATGTTGGGACAGTCAGTGTAAACTGTCACCAGCTGTCATGTTGGGACAGTCAGTGGAAACTGTCATCAGCTGTCATGTTGAGACAATCAGTGGAAACTGTCATCAGCTGTCATGTTGGGACAGTCAGTGGAAACTGTCATCAGCTGCCATGTTGGGACAGTCAGTGGAAACTGTCATCAGCTGTCATGTTGGGACAGTCAGTGGAAACTGTCATCAGCTGTCATGTTGGGACAGTCAGTGGAAACTGTCATCAGCTGTCATGTTGGGACAGTCAGTGGAAACTGTCATCAGCTGTCATGTTGGGACAGTCAATGGCAGACATTGGCTGTCATGTTGTTTTTGCTGTTTATGATTTCTTGGCAAGTTTACGTTCGGTAGTTTGCCATTGCTTTCCGAATGAGTAGCACGCATACCATTGTATGAAAATCAACGCAAGGCAGTCTGCTGCCAAATCGCAGCTATGTTTCGAACGCGGTATGCAGGATTACGAATTGCCTCTGTAACCGCTTCGCCACGGAGCCGGAAATGTTCATAGAATATCGTGGACTCGGGGAGTCCTGCATTAAGATGGAGACAAGATATTGTAGACATGCTGGGCAAGACACTGTAGACACTTTTAGCACAATATTCTAGACACTTTTAGCACGATATTCTAGACACGTTTGGCAATATATTATAGACTCTTTTGGCATGATATTATAGACACCTTTGGCAAGATATTATAGACACTTTTGGCATGATATTGTAGACACTTTTGGCAAGATACTGTAGACACTTTTGGCAAGATATTGTAGACACCTTTGGCAAGATATTGTAGACACCTTTGGCATGATAATGTAGACACTTTTGGCAAGATATTGTAGACACCTTTGGCAAGATATTGTAGACACTTTTGGCATGACACCGAAGACACTTTTAGCAAGACATTGAAGACGCTTTTTGCAAGACATTGGGGATACTTTTGCAAGACATTGGAGACACTTTTGGCAAGATATTGTAGACATTTTGGATAAGACATTCTATGGGGCACGAGACCTGGCACAGGATCTAGAGCCTTCTCAGTGGGTGGTGATGAGCACAACGTCTGCAAAGGATCTGCTAATTGATGATGATGTTGATGATGATGGTGATGATATTGATGATGTTGATGGTGATGATGATATAGTACAGTAAACGTCACCTCTACACGATTGATGAGCATTGGACATATGTTTCTAGAACCATAGTTCTAGAAACAAATCAGCAAAATATGGGGTTTTTTCAAACCCACAACCACCGGATTGGCAGGCAGTCGTCCACCCAGTGCTCCACTAAGGCAACCATATATATATTTATTTATTTATTTATTTATGTATTTATTTATTTAATTATTTAATTATTTCACTGACATTATTTATTTATCCAAGCAAGGTTACTGAGAAACCTCTTTGAGAAATGAACCCAGGACACAAAAGAGTACCAGGCAAGAATTACCCTGAAGATACCGCACACAATAAGACTGTCGCCACAAATCACATTATGATCTCAGCAAGAATCACTGTCCAAACAGTTAAACTTTGACAGATAGTTCACGAGACTGGTGCAGGACACAATAGGCAGTCAACTACATTGATAGAATCAACACAAGTTTGAGATGGTCAATCATCACGTATTGTTCAATCATCAAGCATCGATCAATCGACACACATCCAGGTTGATCACTCACCGTTTGAGGTCCAGATTTGTAAACACCGGTTGTTATCTCCTAGCCCGGATTCTATTTATCTCCCAGTCCGGTTTCTATGGAAGAAGAAACGGTATTTCTATCACATTATGTTTCACTAATAATTTGAATGTTATTCCATCCTTCATAAGCGATATACATACTAGATTTGTATAGACATAGTAGTAGCAGCAGCAGTAGTAGTAGTAGTAGTAGTAGTAGTAGTAGTAGTAGTAGTAGTAGTAGTAGTAGTAGTAGTAGTAGTAGTAGTAGTAGTAGTAGTAGTAGTTGTTGTAGTAGTAGTAGTAGTAGTAGTAGTAGTAGTAGTAGTAGTAGTAGTAGTAGTAGTAGTAGTAGTAGTAGTAGCAGCAGCAGCAGCAGCAGCAGTAGTAGTTGTAGTAGTAGTAGTAGTAGTAGTAGTAGTAGTAGTAGTAGTAGTAGTAGTAGAAGTAGTAGTAGTAGTAGTAGAAGTAGTAGTAGTAGTAGTAGTAGTAGTAGTAGTAGTAGTAGTAGTAGTAGTAGTAGTAGCAGCAGCAGCAGCAGTAGTAGTAGTAGTAGTAGCAGTAGCAGCAGCAGTAGTAGTAGTAGTAGTAGTAGTAGTAGTAGTAGTAGTAGTAGTAGTAGTAGCAGCAGCAGCAACAGCAGTAGTAGTAGTAGTAGTAGCAGCAGCAGCAGCAGCAGTAGTAGCAGCAGCAGCAGCAGCAGCAGTAGTAGTAGTAGTAGTAGTAGTAGTAGTAGTAGTAGTAGTAGTAGTAGTAGTAGTAGTAGTAGTAGTAGAGAAATAATAGTAGTAGTAGCAGTAGTGGTAGCAACAATAGCAGCAGCAGTAACAGTAGTAGTGGCAGTAGTAGTAGTAGTAGTAGTAGTAGTAGTAGTAGTAGTAGTAGTAGTAGTAGTAATAGTAGTAGTAGTAGTAGTAGTAGTAGTAGTAGTAGTAGTAGTAGTAGTAGTAGTAGTAATAGTAGTAGTAGTAGTAGTAGTAGTAGTAGTAGTAGTAGTAGTAGTAGTAGTAGTAGTAGTAGTAGTAGTAGTAGTAGTAGTAGTAGTAGGAAGGGCAACATCAGCAGCAGCAACAAGTGTACTGTTTGAAGTATTAAACACGAATAATGTATGCACTAGATAGGTAATCCAATGTCTAACCAACATGACCAGTCTACTCAACAACCATGAACCCACACTATCCACGCGCTACGTCTGGGAGCCAATGTGGTCTAGTGGTCAGAACACAAGCCTCGCGGCCCGGCTGTCGTGTGTTTGAATCCCCTTGAGGTGGGAATTTGTGTATTAACCCCCAGCTCGACTCACACTACAATGGGTGCCAAGACATATAGTGGGAAGTCAAGTCGCCAGCGTGATGCTGACGACACAGCGTGACACTGACCGCACAGTGTGACACCGACCACACAACATGACACTGACCGCACAGAGTGATGCTGACCACACAACGTGACACTGACCACACAGCGTGACACTGACCACACAACATGACACTGACCGCACAACGTGACACTGGCCGCACAGCGTGACACTGACTATACAACTCGTCCAGTTCTAATGGGTCTACAGAAATAAGGTGCGAGCACCATGTACCCAACACGAGTCACGGCATGGAAAATGGTGGTCCACTTTAGTGCTGGAAATATGCCACGTATAGCGTAACTCTACCACGTATTATAATTAAACAAGACATTCACCGCTGTACTACTATTTCCTCGCGGCTATTAATGAGCTATCAATAGAACAATCTTCACCAAACACAAATTCATATGTTGTTACAATCGCAAGAATGAAGTTGGAACTGGGAAACTATCAATTACCACACTGTGTCACAGGTGCTGTTAGAGCAAAAAAATGTGACCCGTCTTCGCTGGTCTTCCAGAACTGAATAACCAGATCCAGCCATCGGCACAAGATCTTAGACAATAGACAGCGGGCCGTTAGTGCACTCTGTCGCCTGGTAGATTGTCACGCCTCCCCCCCCCCTACCCCCAAACCTCAACTCTCCTGACCTCCTTCCTCACGATCCAAAAACGGCCCTACTGCCTGAATGGTCCTGATTAACTCCACATTCCGGCTTCCCGTTTGAGTGTCCCCGGTTTATGTCACTAAAGATAGCTTCATCGGGGGAGCTTTTGGAAGAACATTTTAAAAACAGATGCCTGTAAATAGAAGTAGCACTGCTGTAAGACTTCTGTTTGTCAGCTACAGGTGAAGGCTGTCAGAGACGTGTTACCTGACCAGCAGATTGTGATTCTGTCCGCGACGTGTTAAACTGACAAACTGACCAGTAGATATAGATTTTGACAGCGACGTGTTAAACTGACCAGTAGATATAGATTCTGACAGCGACGTGTTAAACTGACCAGTAGATATAGATTCTGTCAGCGACGTGTTAAACTGACCAGTAGATATAGATTCTGACAGCGACGTGTTAAACTGACCAGTAGATATAGATTCTGACAGCGTCGTGTTAAACTGACCAGTAGATATAGATTCTGTCAGCGACGTGTTAAACTGCCCAGTAGATATAGATTCTGACAGCGACGTGTTAAACTGACCAGTAGATTATGATTCTGACAGCGACGTGTTAAACTGACCAGTAGATATAGATTCTGTCAGCGACGTGTTAAACTGACCAGTAGATATAGATTCTGTCAGCGACGTGTTAAACTGACCAGTAGATTGTGATTTTGACAGCGACGTGTTGTACTGCCCAGTAGAAAAAGATTCTGTCAGCGACGTGATTCCGATTCGATTCCATTTCAAAAACAAAAATTCCAAATTCGTCCTCGTCTAACCTGCTTCATCAGCTGTGGTTATTGTTGAGGATCGTGGTTTTTGTGGGTTTATTTACCCTAATTCTTGTCTTGTGAGTCATTTCTCGGACTGGTTATGTAGCGTTTGTGTCTGTGACGTCAGCTGGGGGATCGGTCGGCGGCTATCCTTTGTGCTCTTCTGTTGTTGTGGTTTTCTTTGTTTGTGTAGGCTCCTGGCTCGTCTGGCTTGACTGACTGCAGTCCTTATAAGGACTTTTCGTAATCCCACTCCAGCTGGGGGATCGGTCGTCGGCTGTCCTTTGTGCATGTTTCCTTTGTTTTCTTTGTTGGTGCAGGCTCCTGGCTTGATTGGTTGCAGTCCTTAAAAGGACTTTTTATTTGGTCTTTTTGTCTCCTTTATTGTGTATTTTCTGTAGGAGCTTATCGACGTTTTCATTTTCCTCCTTGTGCCTGTTTTCACTGTTGCGTTTGCGAAACTGCTGCCTAAAGTTTTCTTCCTCCGTGGTCAGCCATGGGACGATTTTACCGTCATCTATATAGTACTCGAAGTCGTTCTCACAGGTCGTAGATGTACTACTGGGTATACCATCGGTTTCCCCGGAGTTTCTTAGGCTTCTTCTTTTCTTTTTCTTCCCAGCGCCTTCTGAATTCCTCGCGCTTGAGTTCCTCCTTGTCGACTGGGTATTCTGTGCCTCCTTCAGAGATCCGACGGTATAGCTAGTTCCCTCTTGGGCGTTGTGGTTGGGCTGCTGGCTTCAGCTTGCGGTTCAGGCTCGGTCTCTTGGTTTTCTTCTTGCGGTTTCTCTGTGAGTTCTTGTGTGGCTTCTGTTAGTTTGTTTTGAAAGAGTCCCATTTCAGCTCTATGCAATTCTCTTTCGGTCTTGATCATTTGTAGGATTTCTTCGTTCTCCTTCTTCATCTCAGCCATGCGCTGAATCTCTTGTTTGATGTCGAGCTGGATTTCTTTCATGTCGGCCAGCAGCTTCTCAGTATCGCTGGTCGGAGTCGTCAGCAGTGCCTTGACTTGTTTCTTCAACTCGTCTATCTGCTTTTGAAGTTGATCTCTTTCAGCTTGTGCTATACCCGTGGCTGTCTCGCCCCTCCGCATTGCTTCCTTGAATGGTGTCTTTGTGATGATGGCGATCTTTAAGACGTCTCTGTGTCTCTGCAGGTACGGACAGCCCAGGTATCTTGCTCCATGTTTGCCCAGGCAGTTGGCGCACTTTCTTTTGTTGTTGGGTGCTCGGAAGTCCGTGTCCAGCTTGGCCAGCGGACACTCCTTGAAGGCGTGGTGATCGGCGCAGTATCGGCAGATTTCCGTATTACTGCGACACGTAGTTCTGCTGTGGCCGGCCTTCTGACATCTGGGACATTGAGTGATTCTTGGAATGAATCTCTCTGGTTGCTGTATCCTCTTGTTGAATGATTCTGTGGTCGGCATTTCGCTGCCCTCAGATGTCACCACTGCCAAAGTTGTAGGTATCTTGGAGTGGGTGAGGATCCGCTCCGCCTTCAAGAATCGGATGTGAAGATTCTCTTCACGTAGCTGCTTCAGGATTTCTTCAACTGTCAGCTCCACAGGAATCCGCTTGACAACCCATCGGACTGTTTTTGAGTCGGTGTTTCCGACTCTGATGTCTTTCTCCTCCTTCTCTGCTGTCTTGGTTCTCGACTGTGGTGGGCTGTCTATCTTCTCCCTCGTGTTAAACTGACCAGTAGATATAGATTCTGACAGCGACGTGTTGTACTGCCCAGTAGAAAAAGATTCTGTCAGCGACGTGTTAAACTGACCAGTAGATACAGATTCTGACAGCGACGTGTTAAACTGACCAGTAGATACAGATTCTTTCAGTGACGTGTTAAACTGACCAGTAGATTATGATTCTGTCAGCGACGTGTTAAACTGACCAGCTGACCAGTAGAAATAGATTCTGTCAGCGACGCGCTAAACTGACTAATTGACCAGTAGCTATAGATGTCAGGGAGATTGTGTTAACTGACGGTAGATGCACGAGACACTGTTCTTAGTATTCAAAAGTGTGGTGGTAGAGTGGTAGACCGGTACTGGGCAGCTGATGTGATCAATATTATCTGGCCGCGTATACTTCCCTGGTCGGTGGAAACATCCACGCTTCGAAGTAGATTCGAACAAGCTTGCTAGTTAGTGTGTTACCGCGGCTCCAGGGTAGAATAGGACCGACTAAACCAGACATTATGTTACCCCCACGTTCCAGGGTAGAAGAGGAAAGGCTAAACAAGACATTATGTTACCCCCACATTACTATGCCCCCACTAGATGCCTCCTGCGAGTCATTCACCATGGAAGAGATTAAAGCAGCCATCAAAAAATTGAAGAACAACAAAGCTGTTGGTGAAGATGAAATCTCAGGAGAAATGCTCAAAGCAGCAGATGAGAACACCTTACAACGTTTGTTACAGCTGATCAATGAAATCTGGCAAAGCGAATCCCCACCACAACAGTGGAAAGATGGTGTAATTTTCAAACTGCCTAAAAAGGGCGATATGTCTGATTGCAATAATTGGCGTGGTATCACTCTATTGTCAGTACCAGGAAAACTTTTTTGTAGCATGTTACTTGAGAGATTGAAAAAGGCGATAGATGAAAGGCTCAGAGAAGAACAAGTAGGCTTCAGACCAAAACGGTCATGCATAGACCACATTTTCACCCTCAGAATAATCATTGAAGACTCCGTAGAATTCCAGTCGAAATTAATCACCAACTTTGTCGACTTTCAAAAAGCCTTCGACAGTATCCACCGTCCTTCACTTTGGAATCTACTTAACATCTATGGTTTTCCTACCAAATATACCAACGTCATAAAATCTTTCTACAAAGAAACACGTTGCTGCGTAAGAACAGAAACAGGCAACTCTGACTGGTTCTCAGTCGAAACAGGTGTCAAGGTCTCACATCCGAGGTTGCGACGCGTTGTCTGTACCAACGCCAGACAGCATAACAACACGCAACCCTGAGTGATGTTAAACACGGCAGAGAGAACGCGGCGTCTTCGACGACGCCCGGATAAGCAGCCACGCACAGCAATTGAGTTCACCCCGTGAACCTTGCAGGGGACACCAGCTGACGTGAGCGTGTAGCGTGTAGGACGCCAGAACTGGCAGACGGGCTTAGGTTGTTGAATGAACAGGTCGCATGGGTATGCTAGGAGTGTTTGAATCTGCATTGAGAGCTAGCCTGTACGACAGTGGGAGACTGGTTCGAACGCTTGAATAGTTTGACTTGTAAGTGAGATGTTTATTGCTTGCATGTATTATTATGTATTGTAGTGATATTGTTCATGCTGTAATGATTGCTATGGATTGTCAGTGCGCGATGTTTGTGCGATAATAAATGCCGCGCGTAAATAAAGCGTGTGAATAATACTTTCGGATATTCACTTCGTGTGATTTGATAGTTTGATATTGCTTCACACTTGCCAGAAAACGAGCTACTTATCTTGCTCTACGCAAGACTCTGACACAGGAGTGAAACAGGGTTGTGTCTTATCACCGATGCTTTTTGGAATAGCTATTGATTGGGTCATGCGCAAATGCACAAACAACACAAATATGGGTATCCATTGGGTTGACAAAATTCTAGAAGACCTGGACTTTGCCGACGACATAGTGCTTTTGAGTTCAACACACCCGGATGCCCAAGAGAAAATAAACCACCTCCAAAATGTTTCAGGGCAAATTGGTCTCCAAATTAACACCACAAAAACAAAGACTATTGATCTTACCAACAGTTCAGATGACACCAAATTGAACAGCTACGTTCTTGAAAAAGTCAACAGCTTCACATACCTAGGAAGCAAAATGACATCTACAGGGGACTCAACACCAGAAATATCATCTAGAATCGCACTGGCATCTAGTGCCTTCAATAAACTGTCAAACATCTGGAAGTCAAAGACACTCAGCAAACACACAAAACTTAAAATCTTCAACTCTTGTGTGATTCCAGTGTTAACGTATGGATGTGAAAGTTGGAAATCAACGGTAGCTTTAGATAAAAAATTAGACAATTTTGAGAACAAATGTCTTAGAAGACTTCTAAACATCCACTGGACAGACTTCAGAACCAATTCGCAAATAAGACAAGAGACTAAGCAAGATACAGTATCCAATTTCATAAGAAGACGCCGTTGGAACTACATCGGCCATGTACTCAGAATGGACAAGTCAAGACTCCCCTACCAAGCCCTCATATGGTCACCAGTAGGGAAAAGAAAACGGGGAAGACCAAGAGAGACCCTGCGTAGAACCATCATTAGAGAAGGCTCATTCAATGGCCAAGTAGATATCCAGGATCTACAACAGATAGCAGCGAACCGCCAGGCATGGAGAGACAGGACTTCTGCCCTATGCGCCGCCTTAGGCTCAAGAGGAAAGACTAACTAACTAACTAACATTCTAGGGTAGAATGGGGGATGAGTGGTCTCGAGGTTTTAAAAAATCCACCGGGACTTCTACCTAGTAATAAAATTTCCCCTGGTCTCTGGGTAGTGAGATCGGACGCCCGTGTGTAGTGTTGCGCACGTAAAAAATCCCTTGGCAGTTGGAAATCGAAAAAGAGTAGCCTAACGGCGCTGCCTGGGCAAAATTTCGAGTTAAAAATCTACCCAAAGTATTTCAGGATCCTCGCCGATGCAACGGAGTTCGTGCATTGAGCTGAGTTTCTCCAGACTCAGGTTTGAGTTAGGAGGAAAACGGAGCACTTATGGGTTAAACCGTGTGCCGTGATGTTGATCCAACGACTAAACTAAACTAAAACTAATCCAGGGTAGAAGAGGAAAGGCTATATAAGACATTATGTTACTTCCACATTCCAAGGTAGAAGAAAAAAGAATAAACCAGACATTATGTTACTCCCACATTCCAGGGTAGAAGGCGAAAAACTAAACCAGACATTATGTTACCCCCACATTCCAGGGCAGAAGAAGAAAGACTAATCCAGACATTAGGTTACGCCCATATTCTAGGGTAGAAGAGGAAAGACAATATACTATATTATTTTACTCACAAATTCCAGGGCTGAAGAGGTTAGTTAGTTAGTTAGTCGACAGATCATGCTCATTGCACATCGAACCATTCAGTCCATAAGTACCTGGATCCCCTCCTCAGCAAATCCCGCAACGTGTAGCGGCTAACGGCACCAGTTCTGTGTTGGTTTATCAATCTTCTTTGGCTTCCTGCGTAGTGTTCTTATTTGGCCACCCCTCTTTTAATTTTCTGTTCTCGCAGTCTGGCCATGGTTGTAGATTCACAGTCATCACTTGGTTCTCGCAAAAGTCTTACTTCTCGTAGAGCGTTCAGAATGTCAGCCTGGTCCATGGCGCGTCCGCCCTCCACAGTAGCCTTACCTGCGAGCTTGTCAGCCCGCTCATTTCCTTGTACTCCCGCATGCCCTGGCACGAAGATGAAACTAATCTTTGCCAGCCGAGACCGCTCCAGAGACAGCAACCATTCTCTTCGGATCCACCCCATCTCTATCCTCTTGAGCATGCTCATTGAGTCGCTAAGGAAACATGCCCTAGTGAATGTCTGTGTCTCGAGCCATGTTATTGCTTTACTTACTGCCATGACTTCCATAGTCAGGCTACTTGTGGTCTCAGCAAAAGCACCAGAGTCCTCCTTCACAATTCTCCCTCCGGCCTGAGCCGTAAAGGCCCATGAGCTTCTCACATGTCGGACGACCGACCCATCTGTGTAAATGACAGCATCACCGTCTAGCGAATTCTCGAAAATCAACGCTTGTACTTCCGTCTCCACAGCAGCCGGATTTTCTTGTCTGCATTTTCTGTCTAGTTGGATGCAAACTGAAAAGGACGTACAGAAATCTGTTGGCACTTGTAACCACTCCTCGCCAGGTTCTAAGTCCTCAAGTGAACACACCTGTTGAAGAATGTCTTCGGCTTGACCCATCCACGACCGTCCTCTTTTTAACCTGCTGCCCTTCACCTTCATAATTTCACTATGCAGTGGATGTTGTGTGTTTGCGTTAACTCTGAGGTAGGCGCGTGCTCTGCAAATTTGTATCCTGTCTTCAATGGTTGGAAAATCAAGAAGGTAGCGCATCGCCCTGCATGCTGTATCTCTTGTACATCCAAGAATTATGCGCATAGCTTCATTCTGTATCCTTTCCATCTTTTCTATCTGCTTACGGCTGAGAGTCAGGATTGCCATTGCATACTCAAAACCAGAAAGGACCAGACCCTCATATAGAAGACATAGATGGCGCTGTCACAGTTTGCTGCCGCCATCACCCGCATCGCAGACAAACCTCGCTTGGCCTTTGTTATCACCTGGTCTATGTGCTCATTATAAGCAAGGCTGAAGAGGTAACACTAAGCAAGACATTATGTTATCCCCATATTCCAGGGTAAAAGAGGAAAGACTAAACCAGACATTATGTTTCCCCCACATTCCAGGGCAGAAGCGGAAAGATGAAATACGCGAGTGTGTAACCCCAAAAGCTGTCGGTATCTTTCATTTTGGTGAGTAAGAGTGGGTTCTGGTGATTAAGGATGGGTTCTGGTGAGTAGGGTGGGTTCTGGTGATTAAGGATGGGTTCTGATGAGTAGGGTGGGTTCTGGTAAGTAAGGGTGGGTTCTGGTGAGTAAGGGTGAGTTCTGGTGAATAAGGGTGAGTTTTGGTGAGTAAGGGTGGGTTCTGATGAGTAAGGATGGGTTCTGGTGTCTAATAATGGGTTCTGAGTCAACAGTTGCGAAAGGTTAGTCTAGGGTGTTTCAGTCAACTCATCAAACGGCAACTTGGTCACGTAACTTGGAGCATTGACTGACGAGAAATCCTTCAGACTGATCCATGTACTCGTATTACACATGTGACACAATCAGACTGTTATGCTACTGTCCTGCTGACTGTCTCAACCATCACTGTCATGCTACTGTCCTGCTGACTGTCCCAACCAGCACTGTCATGCTACTGTCCTGCTGACTGTCTCAACATGCAGACTGTCATGCTACTGTCCTGATGTCGGTCTAAACATGTAACACAACCAGACTATAATAATACTGACCTGTTGTATGTTTCAACATGTGACACAACCAGGCTGTCACACTGCTGTCCTGCTGTCTGTCTCAACATGTGACACAACCAAACTGTCATGCTACTATCCCGCTGTCTGTCTCAACCATCACTGTCATGTTACTGTCCTGCTGTTTGTCTCAACCATAACTGTCATGTTACTGTCCTGCTGTCTCAACCATCACTGTCATGCTACTGTCCGTATCAATAACCAGACTGTCATACTACTGTCCTGCTGTATGTCTCAACATGTGATACAACCAGCACTGTCCCGCTGTCTGTCCCAACATGTGACACAATAAGACCTGTCCTGCTGTATGTCTCATCATGTGACACAACCAGCACTATCCAGCTGTCTATCTCAACATGTGACACAACCAGCACTATCCAGCTGTCTATCTCAACATGTGACACAACCAGCACTATCCAGCTGTCTATCTCAACATGTGACACAACCAGACTGCTATGTTACTGTCCTGCTATCTGTCTCAACATGGGACACAACCAGCACCGTCCCGCTGTCTGTCTCAACCAGCATCCATCCAGTACACACTAGGGTCTTCTTGGCCAAGTGTTTACACCTCCTGCCCAGCGCCCAGAAGGTTGTGGGTACGACCCCGGCATACTTCGTCAGGTTCATGGGTGTAATTTTCTTGGAGACTCCTGTGGTCGTCGCTGGAGCTACGGAGTTCGTGTTTTGTGCGACGCTTTCGCCACGCCGTCCTGTGGAAAGAGACCGAGTCATATGGGATAAAACCCGGTGCAATGAAGTAGACCATTTTGCCTTTTAAACTCGTGTAAACCATCATACACTGACATACTGCCTGATCAATGATGCTTGTAATGTAACTTCTCATACTTCGTAACTCTCCATTTGACGACATTTCCTATTTATCGTTTCTTTACGATAACCTCCACATGTATAAATTCCTGTAGGTCGTTCACAACTTGATTCCACAATGATTCATGTCTTGGCTATGGAGCTATTTCCTGCCGAAGCAATATTTAGTTCCCGTTTGTTCAATGCTGAATCCTATAGCCTGGCCTCGTGCTAGTGGACCCCTGGCCTACCCCTCCCACGACCCCTCACTAGAACTGACTGAGTGACCGTTGACAGAGGCCAGGACAGCGAAAGCTGCGTCATACGTTGACAGAGGCCAGGACAACTATAGTGGCGCCATACGTTGGCAGAGGCCAAGACAGCCAAAGTCGAGTCGTGCGTTGACAGAGATCAAGACAACCAAAGTCGAGTCATACGTTGACAGAGGCCAAGGCAACCAAAGTCGAGTCACACGTTGACAGAGATCAAGACAACCAAAGTCGAGTCATACGTTGACAGAGGCCAAGACAACCACAGTCGCCTCAGACGTTGACAGAGGCCAAGACAATCAAAGTCGAGTCATACGTTGACAGAGGCCAAGACAACTAAAGTCGAGTCACACGTTGACAGAGGCCAAGACAACCAAAGTCGAGTCATACGTTGACGGAGGCCAAGACAACTAAAGTCGAGTCATAAGGTGACGTCGTTATTCTACGTTCATTATCAGAGCGAACGGTCCGCCTGGAGTCTGAGTTTCTAAGTCCAGGACCCATTCATCAACTTCCTAACGCAGAAGAGAAAAGACTAAACAAGACCACAAGGGCCTCCCACCCCTACGGGTAGAAAAGGCTAGTACACAAGATCACATATTCTTCTGTCTACCTCACCGAGTCGAGGGTTAGACATCAGCTACAGACGAATTGGAATCCGACCTTCTTGCGTTGATTTAGATTGAATGAGTGTCCGTCGTTCACAAAGCCATTGCAACTAACTAAACGTACAAATTTCATACTTAATCACAAACAACAGAAATACAGGAAGCTGGTTGTGTTACATGTAAAGCTGTCCTAAACTACTTCGTTATTTACACCTTTACACTAAAACTTAGAGACAATTTACAATGTATTTGAGTATTTTCACTTTCATACATGAATTGTAGAGACAATTGACGGTGTTTGCCAACATAATTTTTTTAAAAACACCCAAGAAGACTCTTCATGTGGAGTCCTAGAGCAGTACTACCAAAAACCAGATAGATTTTATTATTAATACAAAGAAGATGAAGATCAAGCATAACACCAGCAAAAGCCCTAAAAAGTGCAGACTGTGATATACTGATATAGATCATCAGTTATTAGAAGCAGAAATGAAAGTAAAACTCTAAAAAGCTTACCCGAGGACCAAGGCCACTTGGTTTTGATCTCACAAAAATACCAGATGCATACAACGTAGAAGTGAAGAATCGTTGTTGTCTTGGTGTCTATACAGGATAAAATGACACCTGATGAACTGGCAGTGAAAGTTAAAGATATTTTGATAACAGCAGCCAAACATCTAATTCCGACCAAGAGTAAGCAACATAAATCATGGATTACATCAGATACTTCTTCTTCTTCTTCTTCTTCTTCTTCTTCTTCGGCGTTCCGAGCCATTGAGGTTCTTTGCTGCAGATACAATCCGTCTCCATTCGTCTCTCTGGTGGACCTTCTCTTGCCAGTCGCTGATTCCAAGTGCTTGTAGGTCTGTGTCAGAGTCCTAATTACTGGCTCTTTCTAGCTCGCTGGACTTAGACAGGCAAATTACAACAGCTACGACACATCTACTAATAACACATGAATGCAATCGGAAAACTGGCAGGAGCTATCTCCTGAACAATCATTTATTACAATATATATTACAGGCTGACAACATAGTCGCACTTCATGCTCAAACAATCGTTCACCACCAACAACCACGCGCTAGCTCACAATGGCGATCTTTACACTGTCGCCCGCATGATCATTCACAATCACAACTTCACATCATCCCGCACATATCACAGTTAGTACATTCCTCGAATATCACTACACAACGTTCATCTCCATCTATCCGTCACAACCACTATCGTTCTATCGTTCTAGCGTTCTCTAGATCTCCACACGTCCGTCTCTAATCGCTGCCTCACACACACCCCTCTCTCCTCGTTGACCTTCCCACATCACGTGGCTCTGTTCACGGGATTCTTGCCTGACCGTCCGCTAGCCAAGCCGTGGTGTCTCTTACTGCCCTTTACCTCAGCCATGCTTACACTGACTCTCGCTTACATACCGGCACTTACATTCTTCCTTACACATGTCATATAAGACCATGACATTCTCCCCCCGCACAACCAATGTGGCACTTACTCTTGGAAATGTGACACATTCTGTTGTTGTTACTCTTGTTTCCTCTTTCTAACCTTGTCAGGGGATTATATGATCATAAGTATGCGTTTGCGTCCCTTTTTGCTCTGATCTTTTCCGAGATTAACTTCAAACATTGTTCTCTCTTTTTCAGCATTGAGGTTTCTCTCAAGGTTTTGTCGTGGTCTGACAAATGTTCTGGTTGGGTGTACTTGTCATACCTCGTTATATTATTCAACCACCACTCCGTGACATTACATTCTGTTCATATTTCTCAATCGATTGTCTGTGCATTATCATCTCATAGTTATTGTGGATATGCTGGTTTAAGGATTCTCCATTGGTTTACGCCTCAAATAAAGCTACAACTTCCTCTTACAGCATTCTTAGATTTTCTCTCTATTCAGAAGTGGTTCCCCTCGTCTCTATTTAATGCACACTAGTCGATTCTTTATGAGCACGCTATGTCAATGTTGTGGTCATGGTTCGAATATACTTCATGTATGTCATAGTCCCCCTTACCTCATCTTATGTCGGACCGTGAGTTGTTTCCCTTTGTGAGCACACCTCGTTTACTGTTATGGAGGTTTGTTATCAATCTCTTTGGTTAGCATCACCCTGTTGGTATGTTCCGTCTTGTTACCATATTCTGATGTTAATTCTATATCACTATTGCTAAGCGTCATTCGTCGGGCTATCCAGCATACGCGAAGCTAAGTTTGGTAACATTCGCGCACTGGGATTGCCAGGCGTTGATTCTCAGCATTACAACTTATTCTATTCGCCACTATACTTACGTTCATATGTACATATCACATTATAACAATACAAAGTATTATAATAATAAAATTAGACATTGGATGTCATACAGTTAATACATATACAATAAAATATACATCGTCGATGCCCTTATGCACACATAGGAAACTGTTCCTGTCCTGTGAAAGTTATGCACACGGAATTACATTAGAAGTGTTCAATGTTCGGTTCCGTGCTGGAATCTTTGGCATTTCTTCTTTCTGAACCGACTATTAACGTCTTCTGTATATCATGATATTGTCTTTTCTTCTGTATAGTGCTTAAGACTGTTCACCAAGTTTGGCCAATTTGTAAGTCCATTTTTTAAAATGCTAGAATTCACACGTATAAAACACGAATTAATTAAGTTCAGTGGCCTTAATTTTGAGTGTGGCCATGGTGCGTCTGTCTGTGACTGTCTTTGCCATAGTTTGTAGGTTGGCATCTGGTTCATTAAACTGATCATCGGAAATGAATGTCTGTACTTGTGAAGCTGTCGTCGTTGTTCGTCGATTTCAAAAGGTAGATTCTGTATATACTCGTTTGAAAACGAAGTCAATATAGGTATATCTTACTGTTTGATACCTGAAATCACATGTTGAGTCTTACTGTTCTGCCAGTGATACGTTTCACGTTGAAGGACCTTTCATGCTGGTCTATACAATGAAGTGTGCTAGTATCATAGCGCTGGAGTCGTACAGCAGACAAGGCAACTCTGGAGTTACTCAATCTAAGGATATAAATTGGGTTACGGTTAAAATTCTCCGAAGGGTGGGGATGTTCAAATTTCATGTTGAGATCATTTTGAGTGCTATCTCCAAACCTGCACTCGTACATGTGTGTATACATTCAATAGTTCAAACAATAATAATACACCATGTATAGTTTTGAAAAGTAATCGTGCATGTTTGTATGCTTTTCTGCAATTTGTGTCTATTTTCCAAAATATATAGGGTAATTTGTTGCTGATTTTTGTCAGTAATTCCACCGACTGATGATTTACATTGTTCAGCATAAGTATGTGTCTGAGTCGATTTGACATAGAGTTTATCAGTGGTAACAACAAACTTTGGTTCAACAGTAATGATATAAGTAACAAAGTTTGCTGGTTTGTCATGAGTAATATCATCTGTGTTGCGTCATGATAATGTGGAAATAAAACTGTCTGTGAAGATATTTGTTTTGTATTTACAATGAGTAGTGCAAGTATAACCATCCACTGTGTGCACTTTGTTATGTGTGTAGTTAACAGGGAGTACAGGAGGTATAGTATATACCATGATGATTTGTGATCTTTCCTTGCCCTTGTGAAATACTTGTTTTCTGCACCTTTTTCTTTGTGATGATACACACCAGTTTCTGTTTCTTCTTGTTGTAAGATGGTGGTCAAGTTGGTATGGTGTGGTACTTTGGTCTGTTCATCATGTTGTTGTATGATGAGTGGTGTAGTTAAGGCAGTACTTGTTGTGGTGTTAATTTTTTTTCCTGTGTGAGTTTTGGACTCTGTGTAGTCTGTCACATTTAATACATTTCCAATTAATAAATCACAACATGGATTGTCTAATAAAGCACAAGTTACTCTGCCTGATAGGAAAGGTGATTTTATATTGGCCCATGCCATAGGATATTTCTCTACTGTCCCTGAAACAGTTTTGCAATAGATGTACTCATCTAGGTAGTCTTTAGGATCAGCTAGGGTCTTTCGAAGACCGATAAGACAGGACCCTGTGTCGCGTACACATGTGCATACTGTGTCATTGATGTAACCTTCATGGAATGTTAGTTTTCCTAACGACAGTCTTGAGGTTTTGTTCATTTCCTCACCTTCTTGTTGAGTATTGACCTCTTTACATAAGGAATGAGGCTGAGTGATGTTAACAACATTATTAAAATATGGTACAAAGTCTGATGGGTAAAACTCAGCTTGTTCTGAATTTGCAGTGTTTGGTCTTGTTTTCGTCTCTGTGATGTTCACTTTTTCTAAGTTCTTTGCTGAACTGTCTGTTGTAATGTTTATGGCTGCATTTGCTTTTGCTATCTGTATTCTTTTTACACCTTCACATTCAAAACGTCTATGGCCATAAGCAAGGCAAAAATGACATTTTGTTCTATATTTCCTTTGATTTACCTTCCCCAGTTTATGTGCTATAATAGTATTGAGGTATTCTTGATAAGTGGGATTCTTATCGCATATTCCATTTTCTGTATGTGGAGTGCTACAATGTTTGCACAGTACTGGTTTTGTTTTCTGTGGTTTGTTTTGACAATCTGTGGCTGCAGATGCCGTTGCTTTCACAGTACTTTTCTGCTGAGTGTTCTTAACCAGGTTCAAACTTTGGTTATAATATTCGCGGCATTTTTCTAGTAAGTTTTTGATAGGTTCTGTTTTGTGTTCTTCTAAATATTTTCCGCATTCGGCTGGTAGTGTTGCTTTTAGTTTTTCTATTAGCAAGAAATTTATGACTCCTTGATTGTTGTCTGAATGTTTAATTACCATTATTAGTTTTCTGAAAGATTCTTCTAATTCACTTATATACTGGGTGAATGACTTGTCTGTGGCTGGTTTCACATTTTGTATTTCTACGTTTAGAGTCTCACAAGAGGTTGGATAATGTTTTAATATGTTTGTCTTAAAATATTCATAGTCATAACATGCCAAATCTGGTATGAGCTCATGTATTTTTTTACTTTTTATTGGTAAGTATGCTGTGTACCATTGATTCCAATATTTTTTTGGGATTTTGTAGTCTTGCATTTTCTTTTCGAAATTCTGTGTCCACACTCGTATTAGGTCATGATTCATATTACAGTTTGCTTTGTCTTGTGCCTGTGTACAATCGAAAGCCTCACAAACCCTACTGAAATGTTTTGTGCCCCAGAAGTATGATAGATCTTGGGGGTGTTCATCATCTGAACTCATTTTGTGTCAATTAATATTTACTTTTACCAATGATGATGTTTACACAAGAAAATCAAGGAATGCAGATTTGGGTACTTAGCAATCAAAATTAATCAACTTATCTTTCTCTGCTGACTACTCGAACGCTTGATGTACAGGAACGTGATTCTCGTGTTGGTTACCGCTGACCTGGTGTCAGAGCCTAACATGGTATAGCTATGCAGCAACATCGTTACGACACCCGGCGGACAAGAATTGTCGGCTGGCAAGATTGTTACCTGACACGCGACCAGCGGTCAGGCTGACGACAGACGCACGCAGGCCACGTGACGCCACTCGAGGCAGTGGGCAGTTTGCGTGCTAGCCTCAGACCGAGCTGGGATTTCAGACTGGAAGGACGTATGTGATGAAAGCAAGGCGTTTGTATGGATCTCTGTGGGTGAAAGCCGAACGACTGATATCTTGAGCGTCAGACCTGAGAGCTGTATTGTGGTTGTGAGCGTCGTGAGTTATATATTGTAGATTGTTGTAATCGTTCTGTATTTACTGTGGCAATAAATCCATAGAACGTTATGTCGTTGTGTCTTACGTCCAATCACGTTATACTTGTACTGTCTCACGCGTGTTAGCTAACGAGCCAAATATAAGATCCTGACACGTGTGGACGTGGGGGCTCGTCCGGGATTTGAACCCGGGACCTCTCGCACCCAAAGCGAGAATCATACCCCTAGAGTTCGAGTGTTTAATACGACTCAAATAAAGTCGTATTTCAGTCTGGCTAGATGGCTGTTGCAAAACAACCATATTATTACGTTTTTTTCAAATTGCTGCGAGGTAGATGCGTGAAGCTGGTACTACTGATCTGACTGGGTATTATTGCAATGGAGGTAACCAGCCATCAGGGGGATGAAACCTGATTTGTGTTAAAAGTTGAACTTCATTTGTCATTTCAATGCAACTTACATTTTTTATATATATTTCTATGCCATATATGCATTTTCATGCATAACACTGGGAAAGGGTAGTCTCTGACATGAAGTTAACACTACCCCAGTATATACATACATCATGAATGAAAGATGGCATCTTTCATTGAGGTACCCGGGGAGAATGTCAGAGCCTAACATGGTATAGCTATGCAGCAACATCGTTACGACACCCGGCGGACAAGAATTGTCGGCTGGCAAGATTGTTACCTGACACGCGACCAGCGGTCAGGCTGACGACAGACGCACGCAGGCCACGTGACGCCACTCGAGGCAGTGGGCAGTTTGCGTGCTAGCCTCAGACCGAGCTGGGATTTCAGACTGGAAGGACGTATGTGATGAAAGCAAGGCGTTTGTATGGATCTCTGTGGGTGAAAGCCGAACGACTGATATCTTGAGCGTCAGACCTGAGAGCTGTATTGTGGTTGTGAGCGTCGTGAGTTATATATTGTAGATTGTTGTAATTATCGTTCTGTATTTACTGTGGCAATAAATCCATAGAACGTTATGTCGTTGTGTCTTACGTCCAATCACGTTATACTTGTACTGTCTCACGCGTGTTAGCTAACGAGCCAAATATAAGATCCTGACACGTGGTCTGGTTACGTCGGGCGCTTTGTAGAATTGAAACCTGCTGTGGAAAGAAATGATGTTATTTTCGTTCTGACTCTGTTAACAAATCTCCAATTTATACAAAATTATGACTTAATCTCCTTCTTTTCAAAAGTAGCGTTCTTTTGTGCATTTTACATGTGGACTGTGGTTCATGTGTACTTCTGACACCATTATACCTGTCAGAGTCCTAATTACTGGCTCTTTCTAGCTCGCTGGACTTAGACAGGCAAATTACAACAGCTACGACACATCTACTAATAACACATGAATGCAATCGGAAAACTGGCAGGAGCTATCTCCTGAACAATCATTTATTACAATATATATTACAGGCTGACAACATAGTCGCACTTCACGCTCAAACAATCGTTCACCACCAACAACCACGCGCTAGCTCACAATGGCGATCTTTACACTGTCGCCCGCATGATCATTCACAATCACAACTTCACATCATCCCGCACATATCACAGTTAGTACATTCCTCGAATATCACTACACAACGTTCATCTCCATCTATCCGTCACAACCACTATCGTTCTATCGTTCTAGCGTTCTCTAGATCTCCACACGTCCGTCTCTAATCGCTGCCTCACACACACCCCTCTCTCCTCGTTGACCTTCCCACATCACGTGGCTCTGTTCACGGGATTCTTGCCTGACCGTCCGCTAGCCAAGCCGTGGTGTCTCTTACTGCCCTTTACCTCAGCCATGCTTACACTGACTCTCGCTTACATACCGGCACTTACATTCTTCCTTACACATGTCATATAAGACCATGACAGTCTGTATATGTATTATCTCTCCACCGCCTTCTTGGTCTACCTTGGGGTCTACTGTCATTTATTTCCTGAGTGTAAGCGAGTTTTGTTTCCCTATTATCTTCCATTCTTTCTATATGCCCCAGCCATTGTAGTCTATTAGCCTTCATGATACCAGTGATTAGCGGGGACTTAAACAGATCATAAATGTCTTTGTTACTTCTTCTTTTCCACTCTCCACTTTGTGTATCCCTAATGGGTCCAAAGATGCGTCTTAAAATTTACATCAGATACGTTGAAATTAATAAAACAACGAAGGGAACTGAAAAAGAAAGGAAGAGAAACCGATAACAGTGGGATGAAGTATAAATCTGTGACACGAGAAATAAGAAAGAACTCAAGAAAGGACAAAACCAATATATACAAGATTGTTGTATTAAAATAGAACAATATCATAAGACTGGAAGAGATTACGAAATGTTCAAGGAAATGAAGTTATTGACAAGATATGTTCAACCTCAATTAAATGTTATCTGTGACAAGTTGGAAATACCCTAACAGAATCTAGGAAAATCCTAGAAAGATGGAAGGAATACTGCAGTGGAATGAATGATATGAATTACTGGGACGATATGAATGAGATACATGAAACAATGACAGCAGAGACAGAACCTGAACCCTCATTAGAAGAAATTGTATGGGCAATAAAGAACCAGAAGAATTGTAAATAACGAGGATGTAATGAAATATCAGCTGAACTAGTTAAAGTGGGAAGAGAAGAAAGCATACAAATCTGTCACGCATTATGTAAGTAGATATGGAAATATGGCCAAAAGATTGGAAGAGGACTAACTTCATACCCAAAAAAGGGCAATTTGAAATTATGCACGAAGTATAGGACTGTTGCCCTGATCAGTCATGCAAGTAAAATTCTACTAAAAATCATAATGGGAAGACATCGCAAGAAAATGGAAGAAGAAATGTATGCGGTTCAAGTTGGATTTAGACCAAGAAGAAGAACAAGAGACCACATACTCAACATGCGTTTAATAAGCAGATGCGCGAGAATCGGCAGCGGTTCGCGCCGCGCTGGTAACTTACGGGGGTATGTGAGCTGGTCGCTCAGAAAGCAATGGCAAACTACAAAGCGTAATCTTGCCTAGTATATCAACAGCAGCTGAAAGATGCTGGTGTTGACTGCAACGTCCTGTAAGGGATATGCAACATAAAAAAAAGTCTCTTGTGTTGTGGATTATTCAAGGCATTTGATTGTGTATAACATCAGAAACTTTGGGACATTGTGAGGAAAATGGGATTTCCATCACATGTAGTAGAACTCATAAAAATGCTTTATCTAGACCAGGGGTTACCAAACTTTTTTCACGGCGGGCCGGTTAACTGAGAAAATGACGAGCGCGGGCCGGATACTCATTCTGTATAATACTTGCGCCGTCTCCGTGGCGAAGGTTTTATGGACGCGGTTTGCGATCCCGTATACACAGCAGGGGTAATCATCCAACAAAATGTAGAATGATACAAAACACTAGCAATTATCTGACAACAAGATGGAACAAAGGTCAATCATTCAGTAGCATGTCCTTTACAGAACCTCGCTCCCATAACAACCTTCCGGGAAACCTCTCGATCATAAGCAAGATGCCCCGCTTCAGATACACCCATCTGGAGATCATCCGCCACATCCTGCACCTATCTTCTCTTTGGCCTTCCTCTTCCTCTCTTCCCAGGCATATACCCCTCCATTATTGTTCTCTCCAAACTTTCGTGACGTTTCAAGTGACCACAATATTTCAATTTTCTTTGTTTTATCGTCTTTAATAGCCAACCATCTTCAATATTCAGCTCTTGAAGTATGGATGCATTTGTTCTTTTCTTTATCCAAGAAATTCTTAGAACTCGTCTATAACATTTATATTCAAAGGCATTTATGCGCTGTTCAGCTTGTTTAGTAAGTGTCCAGGTCTCAATGGGACAGATGCATGCTCTTAAAAATCTAATTTTTGTAGTTCTATCTGTCCCACTCCACAAACTAAAACCCCTATCACAATATATGCTACTCCATACTCTTTTAGAGCCGCGGCAGGCGGCTTCATTTGGTAATAGAATATATCTCATAATAAGGTTTGTAAAATATATAAATAGGGCTGGCCTAAATAAACAGCCTAGAGTAGCTAGGAGGTCTCCACACGTGTGAAGTTCCCCTATTATTCTAAACATATTTACATTTAAATTGTATCACAACGTCTCGTGTTTCATACGTTATATCAAGCAAGTTCGAGCACCGTCGGCGGGCCGGATGAAATGACATCGCGGGCCGGATCCGGCCCGCGGGCCGTAGTTTGGTGACCCCTGATCTAGACCGACACGCAGCGGTTAGAATAGATGGCGAAACATCAGATTGGTTTGACATCTCAAGCAAGGGATCCGTCAAGGCTGTGTGCTGTCCCCTTATTTGGTTAACCTGTAATAAAAAAAAATGATGAGACATGTCATAGATGATATAACCAGGGAGCAATATGATGCCCTAAATATCGGTGGTCATGAAATACCAGAGATTCCATATGCTGATGATACAGTATTACTATCCACATCACAGAATGGTATAGAAAAACTAATAACCTCAACCCAACAGAATATTGAAAATCACAGCTTATATCTTAACACAGCAAAACCAAAGATAATGCATACATATAAAACTAATATGGAGAAAGAAATATATGTTAATTAGGAAAAACTGGAGGTGGTGGAAAATTTCAAATATCTTGAATCATTAAAGCAGGTGTTGCCACAATAAGAACCAACAGAAAAAGAAAGCATAGACCAGGAAAATACATGCCTTGCGAATCAGTGAACTTAAAAAAACTTCAAACACGGGGCAGTGATGAAAAATTATGTCAAACGACTAACTGAAATCTGTATAAAATTACCTATAGAAAGAAAAACAGTGGAAGGAGAATGGGAGATGTTCAAATCAAGCATTTTAAATACTGCAAAAATAACATGTGTAACCACGAAAAAAAAAACGCAAAACACGGATAAAGAAAATTACAAGTTGGTGGAACGCAGAGGTAAAGAAAGCTGTTAAAGTCAAAAAGGAAAAATATAAAAAGTGGTCGAAGAGCAAACCGGAACGTGATTACATAGAATATAGAATAGCGAGAAGACATGTGAATAGAATAGTAAACAGAGAAAAACAAAAAGACTGGGAGGAGTATGGAGAAACAATAAATAAAAACTACAAGGAGGCAACTAGAAACTTCTACAAAAAGATAAGTGCAATGAAAACCAGAGGAGAACCCCTTAACCCAATTGAAATAATTAACAGCGAAAATGGAGAACCAATAAGTGAACAAAACTCATATCCTAATAAGATGGAAGCAGTACTTCGAACAACTTCTCAACATTCTATAAGATTTCACAGGAATTCAAGAAACGGACACAGATGTCACCGAAGAACTAGAACAAGACATACTGAAAGATGAAATTATAAAAGCCGTCAGATTAGCCCCATAGCTACATAGATTATTCAGCCATGTTTGGGTAGAACAACAGACACCACGAGACTGGGGAAACGCCTTAATTATCCCAGTTTGGAAAAAACATAGGCAGGAAAGGAGAATGCAAACAATACAGAGGCATTTCCCTTTTGAGTTATACTGAGAACATATTTTGCAAAATTCTTGAGAAAAGATTACGAACTGCTATAGAACCCCAGCTAAGCGAAACATAACTTGGATTTAGGAAAAACAAAGGAAACACAGATGCCATTTTTGCTCTTAGACAACATATAGAAAAATCAATCGTACATAATGAAACACTCTACTTAGCCTTTGTCGACCAAGAAAAGGCATTTCATAGAGTAGATAGAGACAAGCTGTGGGAAATCCTTAAACAATATGGAGTGAGTACACATGTAACAAACCTATGTAGAAGCTTATATAACAACAGTGAATGCATAGTGAGAGCAACTGGAGGACACTCAGAACCCTTCACCATAAGATCTGGAGTACGACAAGGTTGTGTCCTGTCCCCTGTCTTGTTCATAACCTATATAGACAACACACGTAAAGAAGCCAGCCAAACAGAGACCGCAAGAACACTGCATGACAAGAACACAGAAGAAGAACCATTTGCAAATCTGGTCGACCAAGCACTAATAGCAAAATCAAAAGATGATTTAAAGACCACATGAATAGTCTAAACGAAATGTGTAGGGAACATAACATGAAAATTAGCACAAGCAAAACAGAGGTAATGACAATAACTAAAGAAGACAAAACAACAACATTTCACCTAAACGAACATCCCTAGAAACAAGTAAAGAGTTTCAAGTACCTAGGAAGTATAATATCATCAAATGGCAAATCAGAAGACGAGATCTAAAATAGATGCAATAAGGCAAATCAATTCATTGGACAAATGGCACCAATACTAAAAATAAACATGTATCAATAGTTACTAAGAAAGCACTTTACAATACAATCTTCCTACCAACTCTATGTTACCAATGCCAAACCTGGACAATGACACAAAAAGAGAAAAGAAAAATCACAACAACAGAAATGAGATTTCTGAGAAGAATACTCAATGAATCAAGAAGAGATAAGATCAGAAATGAAGAAATCGAATATAGCTGCACTAGATTTTATTAGAAGGCAGCAAGTCAAATGGTTTGGCCATGCAAGTAGGTTACCAACTAACAGTATACCACAACAAGCAATGATGTACAAACCAAATGGAAGCAGAGGAAGAGACCGGCCTCTTAAATGATGGACGGAGGTAATAACAGAGTCCATGGGAATATCGATACTTGAAGCTCATAAGAGAGCATGCTCACGCCGTTTATACTTCACCCCGACACCGCAAGGTACAAGAGGAACATGATGAGATAAGATGAGATGAGATGAGATGAGATTAAATTACCAACAAAAGTGACACAATGAAAGAAATTAAAAGGCGAATATATATTGCTCCTCAAAAACTTAAACAATTGAATATAATGTGGCGTGGGAGACCTTCAAATATTAGATTTTTAAGAGCAAGCATCTTCCCAATGCAACATAAGCCTGTGAGACCTGGACACTTACTAAACAAGCTGAACAGCACATAAATGCCTTTCAACATAAATATTATAGACGGTTTCAAAGAATATCTTAGATACAGAAAAGAACAAATGCATCCACACGGCAAGAGGTAAATATTGAAGAAGGTTGGCTACTAAAGACGATAAAGCAAAGAACATTTACATATTTTGGTCACTTGAAACGTCACAAAAGTTTGGAGAGAATAATAATGCAGGGGTATATGCCTGGGAAGAGAGGAAGAGGAAGGCGAAAGCGAAGATGGGTGCAGGATGTGGCGGATAATCTCCAGATGGGTCTATCGGACGCGGGACATCTTGCTTATGATCGAGAGGTTTTCCGGAAGGTTGTTATGGAAGCGAGGTTCTGCAAAGGACATGCTGCTGAATGAATGAATAAATGAATGAATGAATGAATGAATGAATGCATGAATGAATGCATGAATGAATGAATGAATGAATGAATTGACAGTGTACAGGAGTGGCTTCACGTTTACCCTAACTGTACAGATAATAATTTACCGTGTGATTGAATGTTTTCACGTTTCCCCCGAGCTGTAGGGACAACTTGTAATGTATATGAATGTTGCCACTTCTGCCCCGGGCTGCGGAGACACACTGTGATTAATATACAATATATTATTGACTTCTACAACGGTGTACATCACCACAGGCTGGAGAAAATGGTGCGACAGGCAATGACCAGAGAATCTGGCCCACTCTCAATACTCTGAGATAAGGCCACAAGAGCATATGCATCCGTTACCATTAATACTGGGGCTCCTCGCTAGTTGTTGTAGATGAGGACGGAGAGGATATAGGAATGTCACTAGAGTTGTGAGGTCGGTTCTTGAATCTTGATTCAACTCAACTTGTATCACGGCGTCTCACCTGTGAAATGTTTACGGTAGGGCAAGTGCCTGGTGTACTGTCTCACCTGTGCCATGGATGTCCCCGCCAGCCCTCCACTCCCCCACAGAAGGGGCTGGGGGTCGGGTTTGTGGTCAGACCTGGATGTTATTTTGGTGTCCACCAGCACGCAGTTGAGTGCACGACCGATTCGATTGTTTGGTATCCGCGGACTCGAGACGCGAATGGACTTGTTTATCTTCAGATCTGGTCTGCCAAAACGAATTGCTTGTTTGCTGTGAAAAAGTTTGGCGCTTCGTGTTCAGGCGCATTTTATTTTAAAGTTTGGGATTTCAAAAGATGGGGGTGGGACAATGATGGTGTTGAGGGCACTTTGGGTGGAATGAGTTTAAATCTGTCTTATTGAGCTCACAGAGTACACGTTTTTTTTTTTAATTTATTCAATTGTGTTTTCACTACCCTATTTAAGCCTACTGTGTTATATTTGGGATATATTATATGTTGTACATAGTTTAGCATTCTTTCTGTAAATGATGTTGCATAGATGCTTAATGCTATTGCACTTAAACTTCCGATGCGCCGACGTCAGGGTACGGGAGTAGCAAGTCCACCCGGGGATAGGGTTGATCGTAACATCCTTCAACGGACGCCCCCCCCCCCCTTTCCTCCAGAATATGCTGTATTGATGTATAATGTGACATGAGGCCATGTCTGCTATCTGACTCACAGAGACGTGTTTCCACTGATTATCATAAATGATGTCCAACTTGGCATTCAGAGAACACACGCTCTCCATACAGGGTCCTTTCTGTGCATGGCGGGAACAATGCACCCGAGTAGACAGGAACAATGCACCCGAGTAGACAGGATGGGTGAACAACACTCAGGTCTTCAAGGTCACACATTCAAACAATTGGGGATAGTGAGCGCAGTGACATGAAGACATCTGAGATATAAACATGATGTTATCTAACAGTGACATGAAGACATCTGAGATATAAACATGATGTTATCTAACAGTGACATGAAGACATCTGAGATATAAACATGATGTTATCTAACAACAGTGACATGAAGACATCTGAGATATAAATATGATGTTATCTAACAACAGTGACATGAAGACATCTGAGATATAAACATGATGTTATCTAACACCAGTGACATGAAGACATCTGAGATATAAACATGATGTTATCTAACAACAGTGACATGAAGACATCCGAGATATAAACATGATGTTATCTAACACCAGTGACATGAAGACATCTGAGATATAAACATGATGTTATCTAACAACAAACACACTTCACAAGTTGCTAAAGATGGTCCCAGTTTTATTTTCATCACAGAAAATCATCAGCAAGTTTATAAACTACCTACGATAGTCAAATTTCAAATAGTGACGACTGAAAGCTGCACACAAAGAATACATGTCTCAGTCTCACAGCAGACAATGTAGCTGGATGTGAAGTGGTTGTCTTCACATATTCTAGGCCATCACATATGAGATAGGGTGGCAAATTTCCTTGCTCATCGCCTTCCCTTCTATAAAGTTTCCAGAACATTCTGAAAACCATACGGTACCCACATTTGTGAGGTTGTGTCTACCCAGGAGCTGTACTCCTAGGAAAATAATCCTGTCTCTGTTGGGGACTGGACGAGGTCCACTGTCTGGGCAGGGAAGCACGCTAACCACTCTGTTGGGGACTGGACGAGGTCCACTGTCTGGGCAGGGAAGCACGCTAACCACTCGAGGTCCACTGTCTGGACAGGGAAGCTGTCACAGTCTCACATGAGGGCGGTATTAACAGAAAGATAATAGAGAGTGGAGAAGGGATAGAACTCCAGCTAAAGGGAAAGAACCGAGTCACTCGAAGGCTCGAATAACCCACAGCCTTCTCGAAGGAACCGGTCAGCGTGTCCACAGCCCACGGGACACCGATGGAGCCTGCCGATTGCGGGGTCCACGAGAAACTCGGAGAGAGTTACCACCCGTGTCGGATTGCGACACGTGTGGAAAGGCAGACACTGGACTGGACATCGAAGAAGCAACAGGGCTTACCTTAAGGGGGACTTGATAGATTGAAACCCAAGTGTCTTTAGGGGTCTTACGCATACGTTAGATAGCTGATAGAGTTGTTGTAGTGATCATGTATTATTGCTTTATTGTAAACTCCTGTGATACGCTTAATGTAACATAATATAAATAAATGATGTCAGATTGTATCTGAACGGAGTTTGTTGCCTGTATGAGCCCGAGTTTCATTCCCCTAGGTATCTAGGACGGTGACAGGCTATTTGGGGCTCGAAGCCGGTTTTGGCAAGCACAAGCTTTACTTTCCAGACAGCTCTTGGTTTTGCCAAGTAAAATATATCAACTTTCATACATAACAAAGTCTAGAACTTTGCAGCTACTATCGTATCATCTGCTTAATGAGCTATTGTAGTCCCTCTAGAAAAGTAATTACATTGTGATGTTAATGAAATGTGACATTGACATGACTGGACAATTACATTGACAATTACTAATTTTTTTTTTATTCCAACATCAGATTGTTCCGCGAAAGATCGTGTGTATGTAAACTGTCCTCCAGCAGTGGCGAGAAAACAGGAGATCCAAACAACACTACAGTCAAGAAACCAGGAGTTCCCATTTCATGCTCATTAGATCCCTAAGCGATACTCATGCATGTTCATTGATGTAACATTTTTCTGTGCATTGCTTTTCATATATATGCTAATCTCATAACCAAGTGAACGTGCTCAGTGCAAATTTGAATGTAAACATTAAGGGAGATAACCAATTTTTGTACACCCAGACTAATTTCAAAGGGATTTAACTTCGATAAAGTGAACACTAGCTAAAATACAAGATGTCAACATTAGAACAGTGCATTGAATTAGGAATTAAGTTAGGGTATACTGCCGAGAAACTTTCAGAATGGGCACAAAAGACGCATTCAGAAAATATTGCACGAGAAGACAGCGCAGTAGAAAGGGAAGAGAAAAAGATGCAGATGCAAATGGAGGCAGAAGAGAAAAAGATGCAAGCGGAAAGAGAAGAGAAAAAGATGCAGATGCAACTGGAGGCTCAAGAGAAGAAGATGCAAATGGAGCTCGAAGCTGCGATCAAGCAAGCCCAATTAAACGCAGAAACACAGATAAAACTGAAACAAATGGAAATTGATTCCAACTTAGAAATTTCAGTAAACAACATTAGAAGTAAGGAAGAGGAACAAAAATGCAACAAATATAAAAGCTTAGTCAAACCCTTTTGTTCAGGAGATTCAATAAGCGCATATTTAGAGAACTTCGAGTGTTTGATGACTTACCATAACGTTCCAAAAGTCGACTGGGCATTTATTCTGATGAGAAATTTAGCATTAGAGCCCTTAAAAGTGATAGAGACAATTCCACAAGACATGACAACTATTTAAAACAAAGAATACTCCAACATTTTTCACTAGATACAGCAGGCTATCAACTACAGTTTTCAAAATTAGCCCCATCACCTAACCAAACGTTCATAGACTACGTGTCTACAGTCCAAGATATTTGTACAAAATGGATAACCTCAGCAAAAACAAATAACAGCTATGATAAACTAAAGGAGCTAATTATAATTGATAAAGTCATTAACACAATACCAACCCCTTTCTCTAAATTTTTGAGGCAAAATGATTGTAAGACTATCCAAGAAATAGAAAATAAGGGGAGCGCATATTTTACAGCTAATCGCGATATTTTTCAGTTAAATATGAGCCAAAATGAAACAGCAGCGGTTACAAACACCAAATATTCAAAACCAAATGAAAATAGGTTCAAACAACGCTCTAAGTTCACAAAACCAGTCCTGTGGCAGTATTGTCATCTAACACACGAACAGTACGCGATGTGTGATAAATCACCGAATTATCCACATCATCTCCAAATGATGGTGGAAACACAAAAAAAAACAAAAGGAACGCATATCAGAGAGCAGTTAAATGTTTTTTTTGCACCAATTATGGGCATTTCTCAGGACGTTGTGAAGGGCGAAAGATGATGAAGCAGGCCAATGCCGCATTAATAGATACATCTTCGGATGAAGAAACTGAACAACAGAACGAATGCGACATCCAAATGAAAGTGCGAATGAGTTAGGTAATGCTGGTAGAGATCATTAACACCATCACTGATAACACATGTAACACCTGCAGAAAATTTCAGCTTGATACCACTTTGTTATGCGGCCACACAATCCCAGTGTCTAACGAAATGGCCAACAAAGCCTTAACATCAACAGGCAAGTTAAAATTTGCGACAGGTTTTGTTAACAACAAACAATGTACACTAATACTGGGATAGCGGAGCGACTCTTTGTGGAATTAAAAGAACATTAATTAATGACAAAGACTACATACACAAATACGTAACATGTCGCACATTCGCAGGCACCATCGAAAGATACCCCCTAGCACTGGCCGAAATTTCAGACACCTTTTCTGTCAAGACAAGTGCTATGCGCAGTATTAGAATATCCTTGCGCTGAAATTATTCTTGGAAATCTTCCTAATATAAGATCCTGCTCTGAAGAAGAAATCAGAGAATGGGAACAGAAAAACTGCATCCAGAAAGCAAACAGTGAGTCCAGAACTAAAGAACACAGTTGCATGTCTCAAACTGCCAAAAGCACAAGGGAGACCACCGATGACGGAATTCGAAACTGAATTCACAGAGGTGCATAACACAGGGGCGATCGAATCTTGCAATGACAACATCAGCATAATACCTCGAATTGAGGATGCAACCGAAACACAAAAGTGCGAACCTGTAAATGTGCAACAACAAACAAAAGACGCCAATATAGTGACAAAACAAATGACTCATCATAACCCACATGAACAACTCAACAGGAAACACTAACGAGACTAACAGAAACGACATTGACAAGAACAACGAGGACAATTCTACTTTAACCACACTTTCTCTTAATAACGGAAACGGACGAAGTCAACGACACAATGACAACAACTCTTCTTAATCATGACAAACATCTTGACGAATCATTACAAACCGACTCGACTTCTTTAAATTACTCCCAACCGAAACCAGATTATGCCAGGAACAACAACAGAAGCACAGCAACGACAGTACGTCTTAACGACACTACTACACAAGACAATGAAGACAACTTCACATTACAGACAGTTTCTCGTGAAGACAAAACCTCAGTTACCAAACCAACAACTGAGAGAACTCATAACTTCCAACTTTATGAGTCGAAACAATTTGTTTCTCTGAGAACTAGAAACAATTACGGCATGAATTCCAAGAAACATAACCAAGGAAGACAAAGATATCCAAGGGACACTACTATTGACAAAGAAGCATTATTAGTAAACGAGTGTCATCATATGTGTTCCTCGCAAATTGATCATCGATCAAGGACACATAAATCTAAAACAGAAACAACACATACATCTGCAAAGAGTTATGCAGATACAGAAATATCATCAAGCAACAATCATGCAAGCAAACAGTATGCAAATAAACAAACACAAACAATTAACTTCACAGCAAAATCAAAGTCAGAAACGGTTGCATACAAACAAACTGCTTTATCGCATGAACAAAAACACCAAACGATGCGGATCTAAATACATCAGTACAAAGACTACTATTTTTAACTCACCATCCACCAATTTACCAGATAAATACAGCAATTTCTTCGAAACACACACCTCAACCAACACAAGTAAACAATCACATTCACTTAGCAGTAGAATGAACAGAGACAAATCACTGACACTCTTCCTACTTTTGCTGTTAACGCAACTTCAAACATTACCTACCTTTCAAAATGAATCTTTCACCACTATCCGGATAACAAACAAATTGTTCATCATATTTACCATCTCATTCATATACCAATCAACTTTGCGCCAAATTGAAAGAGCAAACACCATGCTACAGTTCATTAACTCCTGTTGGTGCAAAATGTTTCATATAACTTTGATATATGCCTATAGTAAATTTATTTTCACTCTTACATTTTTGAGACTTATTTTTACATCGATACCTATACAATTATGTAATATGTGCAATTGTAAGAGTATCCGCTTAGAGGATGTAATGTGCAAATTGAAATCAATTTGTTCTAACCCACCCGTATAGAGATTACCAAACATAGATATACCTTTTATTCTGACCACAGATTCGAGTGCTATCGCAATTGGAGGATGCCTGATGCAGGAATATAAAGGCGTGAGACACCCAATACTCTATGTCAGCCGCAAGCTTAAAAAGGCAGAAACTCGTTACTCCACAGTTGAGTTGGAGGCATTAAGTCTACTTTTTTGTATGCGTCGTTTATCTAAGTTCCTCTTAGGTTCCCATTTCGTTGTTTTGACCGATAATGCGCCACTGCTGGTATTTAAACAAGGCACTCCAAACAATCATCGATTAGCAAGATGGTGCCTTCTACTTCAGGATTTCGACTTTGAAATCCGTCACATCAAGGATACGGATAATATCATTGCTGACCTATTATCACGACAGACCAATGCCCCAGCAGACTAACACTAGTCACATTAATTAGAGGCCATATAATATGCTGTGATATTTTAGTCTGTTGCATAAAACAGTGTACCTCTACACTTACTGTAGAACTGTGATTCAGAAGTATCAACTGCTAAGTGAATAATCTACTTATAACATTCACGGACATGAAACGTTGAGAACCCTATATTGTATTAAGCCATATTAGCAATTGGCAATGCTTTAAAAACAATCCGAACGATATATAATATCTGTGAAGTTATTTTATCAACCAAGGAACTTAAAGTCATCGTGTAAAGATTAAGAACTCTGCATACTCGCTATTTCAAGGAACTTCGCAAACTACCAGAATAGAACTATGACTATCACAACATACAAAAGACAGCTATACGAACTGTTAACATTGATGGAACAACACACGGACAACAGGAGGACACACATCGTCGTTGGAGTTAATTAATTTACTATTAGTTAATATGTATTACACTTCTATTTGATTATATATATATATATATATATATATATATATATATATATATATATATATATATATATATATATATATATATATATATATATATATATATATATATATATATATAAAATATGTCAACACGTAACGTGTATAGTTTCTACCATAATATATTACGAACATTTTCACTCATAGTTAAAATATTCTTCCAATACAATTTTTCTATTTAACTTATAAGCCATTTTTTGATTACAAGTACAAAAAGTACTTGCTACCTTAAAGAGAACATATCGCCTAATCTGTTTTTTCTAAGGGCAATAAGAATTACCTCAACTTTATTTGTATATTTTAACAAAATACTATTTTGAATGAAAGATGTACGAATGAGAGAGCGAATGAATTAAACGAGAGGGTGATATACTGAGTGGACAAATTATACGCAAAACGTATTTATTTTAATTTGTCTGCGTTTTTCATGTAAAAATGTACTACCTGTCTGAATTGTTGATACATGTTTAGTATTAAATATAATAAGTCTAAGAATCACTGTTGGAATGCCCTGAACATGCATTACACAGATTGGGTAATTCATGACAAAGGATATTCCTACTCGTGACGCTTAGAAGTAAACCACACATCACATACACGCATTGAGCAAAAACTTTATACATGAGCTAAGACATACTCAAAACTGAACACTAACAATTAAAACACAGTCAGTTTATTATAGAAAGCAACATACCAGTCAATACACTAACAAGCAAACAAGAACATATGTAGTCAGAGGTGATAAAACAAGAGCATAAATATATATTCAGCATTATACAACATACGGAAGTAAAAATGTATCGAAATACACATGCAGGACAAGATTTGCAAGTGTGCTTAAATAAGCCAAGACAATTTGTCTTGTTAAAACTCTCTTACACAGAGTTTTATATCTTGGTATCATATTGATACTTGAGAAGGGCGTGGTTGCAAAAACAACTGGAAGCGTCAGGGAACTTCGGTCGGATAAGCATGTTTAAGGACATGGAAGAGAGAGGAGACCTCTTCAGCAATCATCTTGAAGTGCTGTATGGGAGAATACATGAGTTGTTGATGCAGATATATAGGTTACCAAGTTACTATCCACCAAACTACAAACACCTACTTCATGTGATCCTGTGACAGAATTAGTACAAAACTAATTACCATATAATAACCCTTCAAAGCAGGGGGGAGGGGAACTCCTGTCACAGTCTCACATGAGGGCGGTATTAACATAAAGATAATAGAGAGTGGAGAAGGGATAGAACTCCAGCTAAAGGGAAAGAACCGAGTCACTCGAGGGCTCGAATAACCCAGAGCCTTCTCGAAGGACCGGTCAGCGTGTCCACAGCCCCGTGGACACCGATGGAGCCCGCCGATTGCGGGGTCCACGAGAAACTCGGAGAGAGTTACCACCCGTGTCGGATTGCGACACGTGTGGAAAGGCAGACACGGACTGGACATCGAAGAAACAACAGGGCTTACCTTAAGGGGGACTTGATAGATTGAAACCCAAGTGTATTTAGGGGTTTTACGTTAGATAGCTGATAGAGTTGTTGTAGCAATCCTGTATTATTGCTTTATTGTAAACTCCTGTGATACGCTTAATGTAACATAATATAAATAAATGATGTCAGATTGTATCTGAACGGAGTTTGTTGCCGGTATGAGCCCGAGTTTCATTCCCCTAGGTATCCAGGACGGTGACAGAAGCACGCTAACCACTCGAGGTCTACTGTCTGGGCAGGGAAGCACGCTAACCACTCGAGGTCCACTGTCTGGGCAGGGAAGCACGCTAACCACTCGAGGTCCACTGTCTGGGCAGGGAAGCACGCTAACCACTCTGTTGGGTACTGGACGAGGTCCACTGTCTGGGCAGGGAAGCACGCTAACCACTCGAGGTCCACTGTCTGGGCAAAGATGCACGCTAACCACTCTGGACGAAGTGAACTGTCTGGGCAGGGAAGCACGTTAACCACTCTGTTGGAGACTGGACGAGGTCCACTGTCTGGGCAGGGAAGCATGCTAACCACTCGAGGTCCACTGTCTGGGCAGGGAAGCACGCTAACCACTCTGTTGGGGACTGGACGAGGTCCACTGTCTGGGCAGGGAAGCACGCTAACCACTCGAGGTCCACAGTCTGGGCAGGGAAGCACGCTAACCACTCGAGGTCCACTGTCTGGGCAGGGAAGCACGCTAACCACTCGAGGTCCACTGTCTGGGCAGGGAAGCATGCTAACCACTCGAGGTCCACTGTCTGGGCAGGGAAGCACGCTAACCACTCTGTTGGGGACTGGACGAGGTCCACTGTCTGGGCAGGGAAGCACGCTAACCACTCGAGGTCCACTGTCTGGGCAGGGAAGCACGCTAACCACTCGAGGTCCACTGTCTGGGCAGGGAAGCACGCTAACCACTCGAGGTCCACTGTCTGGGCAGGGAAGCATGCTAACCACTCGAGGTCCACTGTCTGGGCAGGGAATCACGCTAACCACTCTGTTGGGGACTGGACGAGGTCCACTGTCTGGGCAGGGAAGCATGCTAACCACTCGAGGTCCACTGTCTGGGCAGGGAAGCACGCTAACCACTCGAGGTCCACAGTCTGGGCAGGGAAGCACGCTAACCACTCGAGGTCAACTGTCTGGGCAGGGAAGCACGCTAACCACTCGAGATCCACTGTCTGGGCAGGGAAGCACGCTAACCACTCGAGGTCCACTGTTTGGGCAGGAAGGCATGCTAACCACTCGAGGTCCACTGTCTGGGCAGGGAAGCACGCTAACCACTCTGGTGGGGACTGGACGAGGTCCACTGTCTAGGCAGGGAAGCACGCTAACCACTCGAGGTCCACTGTCTAGGCAGGGAAGCACGCTAACCACTCGAGGTCCACTGTCTGGGCAGTGAAGCACGCTAACCACTCTGTTGGGGACTGGACGAGGTCCACTGTCTGGGCAGGGAAGCACGCTAACCACTCGAGGTCCACAGTCTGGGCGGGGAAAAGCACGTTAACCATTTCCCTTTGGGGGCCCCGGCCCCCGGGGTTTAAAATGTCGGGCGGGGAAAGCACGCTAACCACTCGGGGTTTCCACTGTCTGGGCGGGGAAAGCCCGATAACCACTCGAGGCCCACTGTCTGGGCAGGGAAGCACAAACCACTCGGGGTCCACTGTCTGGGCGGGGAAGCATGCAAAACCACCCCAAGGTCCACTTTTCTGGGCGGGGAAAAGCACCCCTAACCACTGGGGAGGGGTCACTGTCTGGGCAGGGAAGAAAGGCAAACCCCTTTTTCGGAGATCCACTTCGGGGAAAGGGAAGCCCCCCCGCAAACCACTCTTGGGGCCCCCCACTGTCGGGCAGGGGCCCCGCAACCACTCGAGGTCCACTGTCGGGCGGGGGAAGCACGTAACCACTCGAGGCCCACTGTCTAGGGGGGAAGCATGTTAACCATCGAGGTCCACTGTCTGGGCAGGGAAGCCGCTAACCACCCCAGGTCCACTGTCTGGGCAGGGAAGCATGCTAACCCACTCGAGGTCACCTGTCTGGGCAGGGAAGCACGCTAACCACTCTGTTGGGGACTGGACGAGGTCCACTGTCCTGGGCGGGAAGCATGCTAACCACTCGAGGTCCACAGTCTGGGCAGGGAAGCACGTCTAACCACTCGAGGTCCACTGTTCTGGGCAGTGAAGACGCCTAACCACTTGGACGAGGTCCACTGTCTGGGCAGGGAAGCACGCTAACCACTCGAGTCCACAGTCTGGGCAGGGAAGCACGATAACCACTCGAGGTCCACTGTCTGGGCAGGGAAGCACGCTAACCACTCGAGGGTCCACTGTCTGGGTCAGGGAAGCACTGCTAACCACTCGAGGTCCACGTCTGGGCAGGGAAGCACGCTAACCACTCGAGGTCCACTGTCTGGGCAGGGAAGCACGCTAACCACTCTGTTGGGGACTGGACGAGGTCCACTGTCTGGACAGGGAAGCACGCTAACCACTCGAGGTCCACAGTCTGGGCAGGGAAGCACGCTAACCACTCGAGGTCCACTGTCTGGGCAGGGAAGCACGCTAACCACTCGAGGTCCACTGTCTGGGCAGGGAAGCATGCTAACCACTCGAGGTCCACTGTCTGGGCAGGGAAGCACGCTAACCACTCTGTTGGGGACTGGACGAGGTCCACTGTCTGGGCAGGGAAGCACGCTAACCACTCTGTTGGGGACTGGACGAGGTCCACTGTCTGGGCAGGGAAGCACGCTAACCACTCGAGGTCCACAGTCTGGGCAGGGAAGCACGCTAACCACTCGAGGTCCACTGTCTAGGCAGGGAAGCATGCTAACCACTCGAGGTCCACTGTCTAGGCAGGGAAGCATGCTAACCACTCGAGGTCCACTGTCTAGGAAACGGAAGCACGCTAACGACTCGAGGTCCACTGTCTGGGCAGTGAATCAAGCTAACCACTCTGTTGGGGACTGGACGAAGTCCACTGTCTGGGCAGGGAAGCACGCTAACCACTCGAGGTCCACATTCTAGGGCAGGGAAAGCACGCTAACCATCGAGGTTCCACTGTCTGGGCAGGGAAGCACGATAACCACTCGAGGTCCACTGTCTGGGCAGGGAAGCATGCTAACCACTCGAGGTAAACTGTCTGGGCAGGGAAGCACGCTAACCCAACTATGTTGGGGACGTGGACGAGGTCCACTGTCTCGGGCAGGGAAGCACGCTAAACCAGCTCGAGGTCCACTGTCTCAGACAGGTAAGCACGCTAACAAACGCTCAGGGACGAGTGAGGTCCACTGTCTGTGCAGGGAAGCACGCAAACCACTCTATTGGGGATCGGGCCGATGTCCACTGTCTGGGCAGGGAAGCACGTTAACCACTCTGTTGGGGACGGGACGAGGTCCACTGTCGGGGCAGGGAAGCACGCTAACCACTCGAGGTCCCTGTCTGGGCAGGGAAGCACGCTAACCACTCGAGGTCCACTGTCTGGGCAGGGAAGCACGCAAACCACTCGAGGTCCACTGTCTTTTGCAGGGAAGCACGCAAACCCAAATCTTTTGGGGGAAACTTGGGAGGGGAAGGTCCACGGGGCCCCTGGGGCAGGGAAGCACGCTAACCACTCGAGGTCCACTGTCTGGGCAGGGAAGCACGCTAACCACTCGAGGTCCACTGTCTGGTCAGGGAAGCACTAACACTCGAGGTCCACTGTCTGGGCAGGGAAGCACGCTAACCACTCTGTGGACTGGACGAGGTCCACTGTCTGGGCAGGGAAGCACGCTAACCACTCGAGGTCCACTGTCTGGGCAGGGAAGCACGCTAACCACTCGAGGTCCACTGTCTGGGCAGGGAAGCACGCTAACCACTCTGTTGGGGACTGGACGAGGTCCACTGTCTGGGCAGTGAAGCACGCTAACCATTCGAGGTCCACTGTCTGGGCAGGGAAGCACGCTAACCACTCGAGGTCCACTGTCTAGGCAGGGAAGCACTGCTAACCACTCGACGGTCCACTGTCTAGGCAGGGAATCACGCTAACCACTCTGTTTGGGACTGGACGAGGTCCACTGCCTGGGCAGGGAAGCATGCTAACCACTCGAGGTCCACTGTCTGGGCAGGGAAGCACGTTAACCACTCTGTTGGGGACTGGACGAGGTCCGCTGTCTAGGCAGGGAAGCACGCTAACCACTCGAGATCCACAGTCTGGGCAGGAAAGCACGCTAACCACTCGAGGTCCCCTGTCTGGCAGGGAAGCACGCTAACCACTCGAGAGTCCACTGTCTGGGCAGGGAAGCACGCTAACCACTCCAGGTCCACTGTCTGGCAGGGAAGCATGCCTAACCACTCGAGGTCCACTGTCTGGGCAGGGAAGCACGCTAACACTCTGTTGGGGGACTGGACGAGGTCCACTGTCTGGGCAGGGAAGCACGCTACCCACTCGAGGTCCACTAGTCTGGGCAGGGAAAGCACGCTAACCACTCGAGGTCCACTGTCTGGGCAGGGAGCACGCTACCCTCGAGGTCCACTGTCTGGTCAGGGAAGCACGCTAACCACTCGAGGTCCAACTGTCTGGACAGGTAGATCTGCTAAACACTCCGAGTCCACTGTCGGGCAGTAAGCTACGCTAACGACTCTGTTGTGGACTGGCAAGAGGTCCACTGTCTGACAGGGAAGCACAACTAGACCACGGCGAGGTCCACAGTCTGGGCAGGGAAAGGCCACGCTAACCCACTCGAGGTCCACTGTCTAGGGCAGTGGAAGCACGCTAAACCACTCTGTTTGGGACTGGACGAAGTCCACTGTCTGGGCAGGGAAGCACGCTAACCACTCTGTTGGGGACTGGACGAGGTCCACTGTCTGGGCATGGAAGCACGCTAACCACTCGAGGTCCACTGTCTGGGCAGGGAAGCACGCTAACCACTCTGGACGAGGTCCACTGTCTGGGTAGGGAAGCACGTGTAACCATCGGGGTCACTAACTCGCTCGGGGGAAGCAGCTAACCACTCGAGGTCCACTGTCTAGCAGGGAAGCACGCAACACTCGGTCAGTAGCATAACGGCTCGTCTGGGGGGAAGACAGCCACTGTCTGGGCAGGGAAGCACGCTAACCACTCGAGGTCCACTGTCTGGGCAGGAAGCACGCTAACCACTCGGTCCACTCTGGCAGGAACGTACTCGAGGTCCACTGTCTGGGCAGGGAAGCACGCTAACCACTCGGTCCTGTGGCGACACTGGACAGAGGTCCACTGTCTGGCAGGGAAGCACGCTAACCACTCGGGTCAGTGGGCAACATCTGGGACGAGTCCACTGTCTGGGCAGGGAAGCACGCTAACCACTCTGTTGGACTGGCGAGGTCCACTGTCTGGACAGGGAAGCACGATAACCACTCGAGGTCCACTGTCTGGGCAGGGAAGCACGCTAACCACTCGAGGTCCACTGTCTAGGCAGGGAAGCACGCTAACCACTCGAGGTCCACTGTCTTGGCAGTGAAGCACGCTAACACAACTCTGTTTGGGGACTGGACGAGGTCCACTGTCTGGACAGGGAAGCACGCTACCACTCGAGGTCGCGCTGTCTGGCAGGGAAGCCCCGCTAACCCACTCGAGGTCGCACTGTTCTAGGCAGGGAAGCACGCTAACCACTTTCGAGGTCCCTGTCTGTGCAGGAATGCACGCTAACCAATCTGTTTGGGGACTGACGAGGTCCACTGTCTGGGCATGGAAGCACGCTAACTCACTCGAGGTCACTGTCTGGCAGGAAGCACAGCTAACCACTCTGACGAGGTCACTGTCTGGGTGGGAAGCACGCTAATAATCTGTTGTTGGGGACTGGACGAAGTTCCACTGTCTGGGCAGGAGAGCATGCTAACCACTCGAGTCCACTGTCGGCAGGAAGACATGCTAACCACTCGAGGTCCACTGTCTGGGCAGGGAGCACGCTAACCACTTCTGGTCCTGGGGACTGGACGAGGTCCACTGTCTGGGACAGGGAAGAGCACGCTAAACCACTCGAGGTCCAGCGGTCTATGGCAGGGAAGCATCGCTAACCACTCGAGGTCCACTGTGCTAGGGCAGGGAAGCACGCTAACCACTCGGGGCGGGGGAAAACCACGGGAAAAAGGTAACCTTGGGGGAACGGCAACCTCTTTTGGGGGAGGAACGAGGCCACTGCTGGGGGGGAAAGGGCCAACCGCCCCAACGGCGAGGCCACTTTTCCAGGAAGGTCCACTGGGCCCGGGGCAGGGAACCCTTTCCCCACGTTGGGAGGGAGGAACGGCCGGCGGTAGGAAACCACGCAGGGGAGGACCCCGCTACTCAGGCTAGCTGGGGGAAGCACGAACCACTCGAGGTCCAGGGGGGGAAGCACGAACCACTGGCGGAAGGTAAACCTGGTAGGGAGCAAAAGGGTGTTGGAGGAAGCCCTTTCGGGGGACTGCCCAGGGTCCACTGTCTGGGCGGGGAACCTAACCACTCGAGCCCGGGGGGAAGCCCTTTACCCGGGTGGGGGACGAGGTCCACTGTCTGGCAGGGAGGAAACCCATCACGGTCCACTGTCTGGCAGGGAAGCACGCTAACCACCTTTGGGCGGAAGGCCACCTGGGAGGAAGCGCAAACAGCTAACTGGAGGCCACTCTGGGCAAAAGGGCCTAACCACTCGGGTCCATGCTGGCAGGGAACCGCAAACCCTCGGGGGCGGAACCCCCCCGGGGGGGGCCCAAACCTTCGGAGGCACCCGTCGGGGGGAAAGAGCCCCCGGGGCCTGTCTGGGCGGAAGCACGCTAACCCCGAGGTCCCGGGGGGCAGGAAGCACGCAAACCCACTCGGGCCAGGGCGGGGAAGCACTAACCACTGGGGACGGGAGGCAGGCGGGAAAACCGCCAACCCTTTGGGGGGAACCAAAACCCCGAAGGCCCCTTTCCTGGGGGAAGCACGCTAACCACTCAGTCCACTCGGGAGGCACTCTCATCAGCCTCCCGGGGGGACGACCGAGCCCACTGTTGGGCAGGGAAAGGCACCCTCGAGGCCAGTTGGGGGAAGGAACACTCCGGGGCCCACGGGAGCCACTCGGGTCCATCTAGGCGGGAAGCAGCAAACCCCGAGGCACTTGGGGGTAACCACTCGAGGGTCCACTTTTGGGCAGGGAACACGCAACCCTCTGGGACTGGACGGCCACTTCTGGGCAGGGAAGCAACCACCGGGTCCGGCGGGCAGGAACACGAACCGCCGAGGTCCACGCGGCAGGGAAGCAGCAACCAGGGGGTCCACTGTCGGGCAGGGAAGCACTAACCCTGGAGGCCACTGTCGGCAGGGAAGCCCTAACCACGGAAAGTTGGGCGGGGAAGCACGCAACCACTCGGGATGCAGCACGCCAAGGGCCCCCCCCGGGGGGGACCACGAGGATCTGGGCATGGAAGGCACGTCTGGCCAGGGGGCCCCCCGGGCCCCTGGGGGGGAACACGAAACCCCGGGGGGCGGTCAAGGGCCCGAAGCACCTCAAAAACCACTTTTTGGGGGAGGCAGGCCGGGCATTTCTGGGCCGGAAGCAGAACCGAGGTCACTCTGGGGGGGGAAGGCTAAAAACCGTTGGGCTGGGAGCTGGCCGGGAAGCACCCCCGGGGCCACCGGCCAGGGAACCCGAACCACGCCCATTTCGGGGGCCGGCAACCACCGGAAAACTGGGCAGGCCTGCTAAAAAGGCAACGCAAAGGGAGCGTCGGCGGAGGCCAGTCTGGGGGCCCGTGCTGGGAGGAGCGCAGGAACCCTTTGGGGGCGGGGAAAAAGGGCAGAAAGGCTAGGGTCCCTTTTCTGGGCGGGGAAAGAACCAACCCCCTTCCAGGAAGCAGCAACCCTCGAGGTACCACTTTTGGGCAGGGAGCCGCTCCCCCCGGGGGGGGGGTCCCCCTGCCTGTGCAGGGAAGCCCTACCACTCGGGTCATTTGGCAGGGAACCTAAACCGGAAGGTCAAGGGGAAGGTAACCACCGGGACTGGGCAGAGGCAACCCTCCCTCTGGGGGAACCGAGGCCATCGGAGAACCGCAAAACCCCTCGTTGGGGGAAGCCCACTTCTGGGAGGGGGGCCCACTGGGCCCCCGGGGCAAAGCAGAACATGGGGAAGGACGAGGTCCACTGTCTGGGCAGGAAAACGCTCCCCCCGGGGGCCCCGTCTGGGCAGGGAACACGCCATCGAGTCCACTTTGGCAAAAGCAGAACCCCCGGGTAAACTTTTGGGCAGGGAGACGCTAACCCCTTTCGGAGGGCCACGTGGGGGGCGGGGAAGCACGCTAAACTCGGGGCCCACTTTGGGGAAGGGAAGAAGGAAAACTTGGGAGAGGCCACTGTCTGGGGGAACACGAAAACCCTTTTGGGGGAAAGAGAGCCCGTCTGGGCGGGAAGCACGCCCACTTTTTGGGGGGCGGGGCCCTTCTGGGAAAAAAAACCCCCCCGGGCCACGTTGGGGGAAAGCAGCTAACCCTCGGGGGGCGGGAAAGCCCACCGACCCGCCCCGGGGGAAGCACGCAAACCAAATCTTTTGGGGATGACGAGGTCCAGTTGGCAGGAAGCACGCAACCACTCAGGTCCCTGGGGCAGGGAACACGAAACCAAAATTTTTTTGGGGAAAAAACCCTTTCGGGGAAAAACCCAAACCTCCCTTGGGTGGGGGGCCACTTTGGGCAGGAACAGCTCCCCCACCACCACTGCCAGGGGCAGAACCACCTAAAAACCCACCTGGGGGGGGAAGCAGAAACCCACTAAAGGCCACTGTTGGGGGGAAATGCTAACCCCCCCGAGGTCCACTGTCTGGGGGGAACCCGGGGAAAAAATTTGGATGGACGAGGTCCACTTCGGGGCGGGGAAGCACCAAACCATCGGGCAAGGGGGGGAAACCTCCCAGGGTTTGGGGGGGGAAAAAAAAACCCCCGGGCGGAAGATTAAACCGGGGCCCTGTCTGGGCGGGAAAAAGAGCAAACCCCGGGGGGGAGGAGGGGAAGGCGGGCAGGGGCAGTAACCAAAAACTTTTAGGCGGGAAAAAACCCCGACCGGTCACTGAGGGCATGGAGGAACCACGGGGGGGCCCCCTTTGGGGGGGAAAAAACCCACCGGGCCCCCCCGGGGGCGGGAAGCAGCAACCCACCCGGGCACTGTCTGGGGGGGAAAGCACGCAAACCCCCGGGTCCACTTCTGGGGGGGAAAGCACGCAAAACCACTCGACCCCCCCGGGGAGGGAAGCACGCTAACCCGGGGTCCACCGGGGGAAAACCCCCCGAGGTCCACTTTGGGAGAGCAGGGGGAAGCCCAAAATTCGGGGGAGGGCGGAACACCCCTTACCCCCCCGGGGGGGGGGAGGGAGGCCCCCGGGGGGAAGCACGCAAACCCCACTCTGTTGGGATGGACGGGGGCCACTGTCTGGGCAGGGAAAAGACGCAACCCATCGGGGCCACGTCTGGGCAAAGCACGCAAACCACTCGGGGTACTGTTGGAGGGGAACACGAACCCATCGGGGGAAAAACTGAAAGAGGTCCACTGTTGGGAAAGCTTTAACACTCGGGGGTCCACTGCTGGGCAGGAAGCAGAAACCACTCGAGGCCACTGTTGGGAGGGAAGCACGCTAACCCCACCCCTGTTGGGGGAACCCTTTGGACGAGGTCCCGCGGGGGAGGGAAGCACGTAACACTGGGGCCCACTTCGGGGCAGGAAGCACGCTAACATCGAGGTCCCTGTCGGGCAGGGAAACTAACCACTCAGACCACTTTGGGCAGGGAACTTTTAACCACTCGGGGTCACTGTCGGGGCGGGGGAAGCACGCTACCTCTTTTGGGGACGGACGAGGCCACTGTCGGGGCAGGGAACACGAAACCACTCGAGGTCCACGTCTGGAAGGGAACACCTAACACTCGAGGGGTCCAGTCTGGCGGGAAAGAACGAAACCCTTTTTGGGCTGGACTGCCACTGTTGGGCAGGGAAGCACGTAACCATGGGGGAGGGTTCCACGTTGGGCGGGAAAGACGCTAACCACTCGGGGGGCCCGTCTGGGCAGGAAGCACGCAACCCACTCGGGGTCCCGTCAAGGCAGGGAAGCACGTAACCCTCGAGGTCCATTTGTGGGGGCAGGGAAGACGCAAAACCCAATCTTTTGGGGATGGACGGAGTCCACTGCCCGGGAATGGAAACCGCAAAACCACTCGGGGGGTTTCCGCTGTCGGGGCGGGGGAAGCACGCTAACCCATCGAGGTCCCAAGTCAAAAAGGCGGGAAAAGCCGTAACCACTCGAGGTCATGTCTGGGCAGGGAAGCAGGGTTTAACCACTCTGTTGGGGATTTGGACGGGGTTTAACTGTCTGGGCAGGGAACAGGGCTAAAATCCCGAGGTCCACTGGGGGGCAGGAAGCATCTAACCACTCGGAGGGCCACTGTCTGGGGGGAAGCACGCTAACCCCGGTTGGGGCCCGGGGCGGGGTTTCCTGTCTGGGCAGGGAAGCAGCTCCCCCACTCGAGGCCCACGGAAAGGGAAAGGGAAGAACGCTAACACGACTTCGAGGTCACGGGTTGGGCAGGAAGCCGCTAACCACTCTGTTGGGGAACCGAACCAGGGTTTTTTTTTGGGCCCCCCCCCCAATGTGGGGGCAGGGAAGCCGCAAAAACCCACTCGGGGGTACGGGGTCTGGGGCGGGGAAAAGACGCAAACCCACTCGGGGGCCCTGTGGGGGAGGGAACCCGCTAACACTCGAGGCCCACTTTTGGGGCCCAGGGAAGCCGAAACCCCACTCTTTTGGGGGGGGGGTACTGGACGAGGTCCACTGTCTGGGCAGGGAAGCACGCAAAACCACTTCGAGGTCCACGGTTGGGCGGGGAAGCAGCAAAACCACTCGAGGTCCATGTCGGGGGCAGGGAAGCACGCTAACCACTCGGGTTTGGTGACGGGGCAGGGAAAC
>JACEFZ010011007.1:0-21680 GCA_014155875.1 Cepaea nemoralis | reverse complement strand
ATCATAAATAGGAGTTTTCAATGCAAAAGTAGGAAATCAAGGGGATAGATACACAGTAGGAAACTATGGTTTAGGAGAGAGAAATGAAAGAGGATACAGACTCGTAGAGTGGGCAAATGAACAGGAAATGATTGTAGGGAACAACTGGTTCAAACAACACCCTTGAAGATTATGGACATGGAGGAGTCCTGATAGCAGTATTAGAAACCAGTTTGACTACATTCTGATTAGCAGAAGATTTAGAAACACATTAACAATAGCAAAAACAGTTCCCAGTGCTGATTGTGGATAAAGTTGAAGAAAGTCAAGTATATAACAGGAAACACTAAATATGATTTGTGTACATTGAGTAATGACAAGGAAATACAAAACAAATTCAACATAGAAGGACAGAACAGATTTGAAATTTTGTCTGATCTAGAGATCCTATTCCAGGATGTGGATGATCAATGGGAAACGTTGAAGAATTCAATAATGTGGCTGCAGAAACAACTATTCCAAAATTAAAGAAGGTTGGTCGTAAGAAATGGATGACTGAAGAAATTTTACACATCATAGAAACAAGAAGACTCAACAAAAATAATTCTATCAAATAAGAAGAAATTCACAGACAACTCAGAACATTATGTAAGGAGGCAAAAGAAGCATGGTTTGGGGAAAAGTGCTTTAGAAATTGAAAACCAACACAACAGTCAAAATACCAAATTAGTTCACAAATAATTCAGGAACTTACTAATAAAAGACCAAGTACATCAACAGGGTGTCTAAAAACTGAAGATGGCAAAATCATAATAGAAAAAGACCAGATTCTACAGGTATGGACAGATTATGTGAAACACCTTTATGATGATAACAGAGACGAACAGTATGATATTAGACTTAATAATGAAGGACCGCCAATTTCGGAGATGGAGGTTCGAAATGTTCTTAAGCATATGAAAGCTGGCAAGGCCCCCGATGCAGATAACATCACAACAGAAATGATTAAAGCTTTAGAAGAATTTGGACTAGTTCAAGTCACCAGACTGCTGAACACGTTATATGATACTGGAGATATACCTCCTGAATTATGTAACTCTATATTTATTGCAATCCCAAAGAAATCAGGAACCCTGGAATATGATCAACATAGAACAATTAGTATAATGAGTCAGATCACAAAGATTTTGCTAAGAATTATCATGCAAAGAATGAGGAAGAAGATACAACCTGAAATAGGGGAAGAGCAATGCGGGTTTGTAGAAGGAAAAGGTACAGTAAATGCTGTGTATATGCTGCGAACAGTTATTGAACGTGCTATAAAAGTAAACAAGGATATGCATCTTTGCTTTATTGACTATACAAAGGCTTTTGATAGCGTTAGACATGTCAGCATGGTGGATATGCTTGCAGATCTACAAATTGATGGGAAAGACATTAGACTTATAAAAAACATATAATGGAAACAACAAGCTGCAATAAGGATTGATAATGAAGTGGGACAGTATCAGCCAATTAAGAGAGGTGTTAGGCAGGGATGTGTGATGTCTCCAGATCTTTTTTCCCTATACTGTGAAAATATTTTCAGAAATGTAGAGGATATAAATGGAATCAGCATTGGAGGACGAAACATCAATAACATTAGATATGCAGATGATACAGTATTAATTGCAGACAATGCGCAGGACCTGCAACAATTAGTAGATGCGGTTGTTGTACACAGTGAGCAACTGGGGTTAGAATTAAATTGTAAAAAGACTCAGGTTATGGTCGTCACTAGGAAGGAAGAAGTGCCACAATGTAATATACAAGTAAATGGAAATATTCTTCAACAAGTGAATCGGTACAATTATCTTGGAACAGTCATAACATCTGATGGGAGATGCCTTGAAGAGATTAGAACAAGAATCGCCATGGCGAAAGTAGCCTTTAGCAAGATGAAAAACATTCTGACCAATAAAAAGATGTCATTTGAAACGAGAAAAAGAGTGTTGAGGGGATACATAGAGCCTGTTCTTTTGTATGGATGTGAAACTTGGACAATGAGCAGTCAAACTGAAAAGCATCTGATGGCTGCAGAAATGTGGTTTCTGAGGAAAATGCAAAGAATACCATGGACAGACAAAAAAACCAATGACCAAGTACTACAGGAGACAAATGAACATCGTAAACTGATTAGAGAAATTAGACGTAGACAGTCAAAAATTTTTGGACAAGATATGAGAAGAAATGGATTGGAGAACTTAGTGACAACTGGCAAGATCGAGGGGAACAGACCAAGAGGAAGACCGAGAGGAAAATACCTGGATGGCTTGGCCACATGGCATGGACGAGACAGGAACACTGAGCTGATCCACGACACTGGTGATCGAGTGAAATGGCGAGTCATGACCGCCCACGCTTTCCGGCATGGCACATGATATATATATATATATATATATATATATATATATATATATATATATATATATATATATATCTATATATATATATTATATATATATATATATATATATATATATAGAAATGATGTAGGTGAGAAATTAATTGAATTTTGCACAGAAAATGAGTTAACGATAGCCAACCAATTTTTAACAACGTCAAAGAAGACTCTTTATATGGACGTCCACGGACGGTACTACCAAAATCCAGATTATATTATATTTTAATACAAAGAAGATGAAGATCAAGCATAAAATCAGCAAACACCCTTTTAAGTGCAGACTGTGATACAGATCATCAGTTACTAGAAACAGATGTGAAAGTAACATTCAAAAAACTTACCCGTGGACCAAGACCACGTCGTTTTGATCTCACAAAAATACATGATGCATACAGCGTAGAAGTGAAGAATCGTTGTGGGATCTTGATGTCTATACATGAGGATATGACACCTAATATTTTGATAGTACAAGCTATAGATATCTTGATAACAATAGCCAAAGATCTTATTCCGACCTAGAATAAGCAACATAAGCCATGGATTACCTCTTCAAGGGTTTTCGTCAGGTCCTCTTGTACTTGAGATTCACTACTCGTAAAAGTAAAATGGGGTTCCCGAGGGTCAACATTCTTTATGATATTAGGTTGTCCTGCATCTGTCTTGCTGGCGAACCAGCTAAATCACTGTTAATGTGGGGTGAACAGTTATCACATCATCATCAACTGCCGTGCCGATTGGCGTAGGCATCCATGACTCTCCACAGATCTGTCTTTGTTTTTCTGAATTAACTCAGCTGCTGATATTCCTCCATGCCACCGTCGCAATCCATCCAGCATCATTGCTCGTGTTCTACCTCTGCCTCTCTTCCCCTCGATCTTTCCAGTTGTCACGATGTTCTCCAGCGCCTCTCTTCTCATCATATGACCCGAAAAATGTTGTTTGTCTCTTTCTTATTGTTGTATATAATGTTCTATTTTCGCCAGCTTCTTTAAGGCATTCTTCGTTATTTACTTTGACAGTCCAAGGAATTCACAACATTCGTCTAAGGAACCACATCTCTGTTGATTCCAATCTCTTCCTAATTTGTTCATTTATATTCCAACAGTCACAGCCATACAGTAAAACAGGTTCTATATAGCTCTTAAGCACTCTCTTTCTTACATTCAATGATAGCGACTCATTGCGTAAGATAATCTTCATTGTTTGAAATTCAACCTTTGTTTGCCCTAGTCTGCTGTTAATCACTGTAGTTATCACCTAGGTAACTGTTAATAGGTACATTATCTGAACTGATAACTAGTGTCTCTTCCTGATCTGCAGCATTGAAGATCACAAGGGGTTCTGATTTTCCTGTCCTCCTTACCTCAGTCAAATTTAGTTCCACTTCGTTATCATTTGAACAGAAGTGAATATGAGTGTCTGATAAGGCTTCGCCTACGACCTCTTTACTGGTTGTCCTCGGGTACTCTTGCTCTCGAGATTCACTCCTCGTAGAAGTCAAACTGTTTTCCTGACAGTCCTGTACTGGTGAAACAGCTAAACCATTTTTATTGTAGTGAGAACGGTTATCATCTAGGTAACTGATCACCAAGTTCTCCAATTCATTTCTTCTCATAACATGCCCAAAAAATATTGACTGTCTACGTCTAATACCTCTAATCAGTTTACAAATCTTCATTTGTTTCTTGAAGGACTTGTCATTGATCTTTCTGGCTGTCCATGGTATTCTTTGCATTTCTACAGCCATCAGATGTCCTGCTCATTGTCCAAGCTTCACATCTATATAAACGAACAGGTGGTAGGAGAAAAATTAATGTGTTCTAAGAGTTAGTCGTTATGGTCTGTATAGAGTAGAAGGGCCTAACTATAACCAAATATAATAATAGAGATGTCTACAGGGATACGATCACGCCATCTCTAGACATAAATGAAATGGCACAGAAGTGCGCCGCACAGAGAAGATTCGCCTAAGGCAAATAAGAACCTCTTTAGCCTATGGCGCTTAAGATCAATCTGTACTCCCACGAGTAGTGAGGAGCCGGTCTGAATCATTGTACACGTCGATGAACTAATATCGTCCATGACACAAGCTAATCATTGTCCATGGCAGTCACTAAACTAACACTTACGTCAAGCTAATTAATAACAACCCCACCACATGTCGTCATCGACCATCACAACATACTAACAAAAACATTTTAATTCAGAAAAACAAAATCAATATTTCCTTTCCTCCACACAGCCCAGACCATCCCGGTCCTTACCGAAGAAAGTCCTCCGAGAAATAGTAGTTCCTGTAGGAGTATGTTACTATATAGAAGGTGTTGCAATCTTACTTTTATTTGACTACATAGAGTTACAAAGTTCCCCGGATGTATTCCCTTAGTGACGACCGGAAAACGTCCTCTTAACAGCGAAAAACTACCCGACTGGGATTCGAATCTTTCATCTCCGTATAATGAGAGCTCCTCGTTGGAGGAACAAATGTACTTCGACACGTGATCAACTAGATATAACCATACACACCATCACAGTTATACACTGCTGAATACCTCTACCTAAAGGGGCTCAATCTATACAGCAGACTTAACTCGAGTGACATCATGTTAACAACGGTCAGTGTATTGTACATGATAGTACAGGAGTGAACTAGAGTTAGATTAAGGATATCGAAAGATAGATAAAGAAGAGTTATCAGATTCAGATCTGAGCTGTCATGATATGGCAACTCCCAATGTGGTATGTACGTCGGACTGTCCTCGTTCTCTCACCCAGCATCCGAAGGGTCGTCCTCCCAAGTGTGCAGACTCGTCAGACGGATGAGTGACGATAGCCGTCCCTCCATTAACGATCCAAAACTTCAAATTTCGATCAGGGGAACTTAGGCCATCGCTGTGTTCTAACAAATGTCAATACCTCAGAACACTTCTCAGTACGTAAATGTCCTGACCTCAGACCGATGTAGGTAGTCAACTGAAGAACGCACAGTCTTTCACAGAAAGGTCCGTAGTGGGTTGGACCACTGCCGATTCACTGCATCACAGCAAGTCGCTCAAACATACGTACCTTCCGTCGGAGCATAGTAGCTCATATACCAGATGAAATTGACATCTTTGGCCGCATCGTGGCCTGGATAAATCACATGGCATAGCAATAGAATGTTCTTACTTGTTGCAAGTTGGGGTAGGTGGTTTATGGGACGACCATCAGACTAGGTCATAACGTACCTGAAGGAAACTTCTCAGGCAGAAATCCAGTACGCAGCTACAACATTGGGAGGTTCGCAGAATTATTGGCTTCTGGTAATGGCCTGGCTCCACCTTTCCATCTTCAGTACAGACTGAGTTGATACTTCACACTAGAAGGCTGACCCTGTAAGGAGAGCAACTATTGAGAGAACCCTGTAACAACCCTGCGTACTTGACTCATACACGGGTCGCAACGCCCTCAGCAAATGGTATACATGTTACAATGTACTACCTAACCCTGTTCATTATATATAAAGAGAGCGTGTGTGTGAGAAGACATGAGAAAGGTGTCCTCATATGTTAGGTAGCCCCTTGATCAGCTTCGACTTGGAAGGCCTACGTTTCATTGTGTACAGGTCATATCTTCACAACACAGATGACATACTGAACTTATCGGTACACAATTCCATCGTTTTTCCTCTGTCCCTTCATCAAAGTGTGGTTCCCACTGGGTTCTTAGCCCCAAACCAAACTTGAACAGCTGACATCCCATCCAGCTCCATCTCGTACCCTAGCATTGCTGGAGAGTTCCGACTTACTTCTTCCCCCTCTTCAATACAAGGTAGAGAATATTAATTAAACGGGTAAGTCAAGTAGCTTCCCCATGTAGAGGTAGTCATCAAATCCCCGCTTGTTCGCCCCTTTCCGGGTGACGTAACCACATCGACAGTCTGATGGTCGTCTGGATCAGCTTCAATATGCGTGTACTGCGCTCTGCAGCCTTTCTGTATCCGCCTCTCCCTTTACCCCTCTCCATGGAAGTAAATACCTCTCTGTTGTCTATTCACAAAGCTGATTTAACTATGAGAAAACAGAGAAGAGTATCGAAGAGGAGGTGTATCCAGATTCCTATTGGAAATCATTTATATGTGCAATCGTTAACGCCCCATCGGATAACGTAACGAGGTAACCCGGCAGGAACTGCATCCAGACTGGTCAACGTCGTTCACTGCGACACATAATAATCTCACCTAACGTACCGTTCCAAATCTTTCCACTCGACTGGGACTCAACCTCCTCGCCGGAAGTAACCATGGAACAAGGCTTCTTTTGACGCTGCGCCACTGGTCGCTTCGCCGAACGATTTCTTCACGTAAATAAGTAACGTTTATATTCGTATGAAATCTGAGAATGCGGTGAGCCGAATAAAGACATTGGTTAATCTCTAACAGTTATCACTAGTCATTGCGGAGGCTTTTAAGAGCGAATTTACACAGCACGGCTTCCCAACACACGGCTGCAACCGCCCGATCAATAACAATTAATTAGCTAGGCCTAACCTGGCCTGCGCGCGACACATGAAACTCGGTCAGCCTAAAGCTAGTAATCGGGTCATTCGTTTGTACGCGGCGACACAAATAATATATATCATTACCTTTCTTAAAGAAACATCCTCCTATATAGCCATAGCTTCTGTCAAGAGTCTCCAAACTCTGTTAAGACAGGCCGGCCTTTCTCCAAATTCGTCCTTCCAGTCGAACGACAATCACACACTGCCATTAGTTACCAACACAACCTTGGACCCGGAGCAAGTCTCGCGGTCCAAGAGAATTGCCAGTTCTACGTGGGCCTTGACTTTCTTGGAGATGTCGTGACCTTCTAACAAGAAAGTTAAATTCCTCTAAGCCTAATCATGCAAACTAGAAAAGAATCCCTAGAACAGACCTTCTAGAAGATTTTAGAAAGATACTGAAAGTCCCCCCCCCCCCCCCCCCTTTGGGGTTTCTCCGGCTAAAAATAGCGCGGTGATTCCCCATCCTAAATAAAGACATGACGCCAGCCTACTGGCTATCTTGTGACATTAGGCCCCCCTCTTAAGAAAGTCGACCTGGGTGACTTTCACCCGTCAGTAGAGCTTTACAAACGGATTCATCCTCCGGTTCAGAGATACGATGCATCAAATGAAATATGCTTCTACATTCTCCGGTAACGCCGACATAACCAACGCTTCCTATTCTCGTCACTTCGGATCGTCGCTTCCGGTGCCTTCTCTTTCGAGAAGGGTACCGGATAAACCTGTTTTGGCGGATGGGGTCTTCGTTAGGCCGAGTGGAATCAGGCTCGACTAACCCCGCCCGACCTGGTTTATCAGTCAGTATCTTACCATGGGACTCTAACCGTCGGGTAAGTTTATCTTTCTCCGCGGGAGACATCCGAATTCCCTGTAGTTTTCCCTACGAAGTAACGGATATTCCCTACCATCGTCAGGAGCCGTTTCCGTTTACATAGCGACAGCCATTGCCATGAGGTGGGGAGAATCCTCATCGGATGTCGCCTCGTATTTACTGAGAAGATTGATGTGGATAATCTTGAACTTTCCATGTATCCGGATCTCATAATTGGTTAATTACACCACCCGCTCTACCGGGAAAGGTCCTTGCCATCCAATTTCTAGTTTATTGTTCCCCATTGGCAGCAACTTTCAAACTCTGTCTCCCACCTGAAGAGACCTCTCTTCTGTCCTCCTGTTGTAGTAGTCCGCATGACTCTTCCTGGCCTTTCTCAACTTCTGAGTCGCCATAGTCCATCCTGTCTTCAGTTTCTTTAACTCTCCGAGATACTTGTAGGAGGATACTACCTCTTCCGAAGGTCCTCCTCCGTCCAACAAGTCGATAAGGCTTCCCAAGGACCTTCTATTGGTCGCCAGAACAGCAGAGTTGCTGGTAGCACACCTGTCGATCCATGGGGTACCTCCCGATAGGCAAATAGAGCAGCAGGGATATACTCTTCCCACCTATTTGACTTTTCTTAGGCAGGTTTACGGAGCATGATCATTAACATCCCGTTAAATCTCTCCACTTGTCCATTAGACTGAGATTGATATGGACTGGCATGTATTTGGTTCGTGAGAAATATGTGGAAGACATCTTCCATCAACTTGCCACAGAACTGGAACTCATTACCGGTTAGGATCTGATTGGGGAATCCCAATCAAGTTAAGATCTCCATTAGTGCATCAGCCACTCTCTTGGAGTCTATAGTGGGCAACGGTATTGCTTCGCTCCATATCGAACAGCAATCCACCAACCTCAAGATATATATGTTCCTATTCTTTGTCCTGGGAATAGTACCCACAATAGCGACTCTCTCGAAAGGAGAGTTAATTATGGACATTTCACCCAACACCACCGAAGCTGTCCAATGTTCGGGTGCCATTCTCTGGCACTTTGGACACGGTTTCACATACCTACGCATGTCTTTCGTCATTACCGGACCATAATAGTGGCAGGAAATGCGTTGCATGGTTGCCACGACACCCATGTGTCCACTGAAGGAAATGGTATGTCCCATATGAAGTAGTTGGGACCTATAGTCCTTAGGGACAACTAACTGTTCATGCTGATTATCCACCCTTCCGGCTATCCGATAAAGTAACCGGTTCTTCATATAGTACTGTCCCTGTTTTGGCGGTTAGCACTTTTAGGCAACTTATTAAAACAGTTTTATGAATGGCTGCCTTGCAGAACTTACACGACCTTTCACTCCATTTCCTCTTCAGAGATCCAGATTGACTCTTACTTCCTGCCTTATTACCTGGAATTTTATCTAAAGGATCAACCTTCTTAGTGTTAAATCAGTTACTATTCTTCATCCCAGTCCCTTTGACTGGAGATCTGGGACTGGGTTAGGCTGGTTCACCAGAATCCCCATGAGCTAGTACGTATCTCTTTGCTCGTATTGATTATGTCCAGTCTTTTGACACCATTCTGCAACAAGAATGTCTGTAATGGCTTCGACATCTGCATTTTGATCTGGTCCACGACCATCACCTCTTAGAGACTATCATAGTCATTCTTGAATCCGGCCAACGCCATCCACGTCAATAAGTACGAATTTAATCGCACCCCATAAGCTGTAAACATTTTTCCTAGCTTTCTCTTCACCGTTTAAATCTTCTTCCTATAAGTTTGAGTGGTCATCTCGAATCTTTTCAATAATGCCGTCTTCAACGCCTCGAAATCGTTTTCCATTCCAGGAGGTAGTCTTGCATATACCCTATCTGCCGTTCCTTTGAGACCTTGGGAGAATTTGAGATTCCATTTATCTTTCTCCAGTCCCATTGCAAGAGTTATTGCTGAAAACGTTTGCAAATATTCATACATTTTCTCCCTACGTTCATCAAAGGAGCTAATGGAAACTTCAGAGCATGGTAAGCTCCTCTTTCGGAAGTTGGTGATCCAGGTTCTGCAGATCCTCCTACTGCTCCCTCGGTTTCCCGAGCCTGTTGAGCGTTCAGTTATAACTCCTTTATTCGGAACACATGCTCCCTCGCCGCCTTTCTCTTCTTCTTTTCCACTCTCCACTTTGTGTATCTCTAATGGGTCCAAAGATGCGTCTTAAAACTTTGTTCTCAAAGGTTTGTTACAAGGCTTCGTCTCCTTTCGTTGTACGCCACTTTCAGAGCCATACAGCACAACTGGTCTGATCAGTGTTTTGTATATTGTGATTTTGGTGTTACGAGATAGCGCATTTGATTTTAGTAGATGTTGTAGTGCATAGTATATATTATTTCCAGAATTGATTCTAGTTTGTATTTCTTCCCTTATGATGTCGGAGCAGTTGAAGATTGTGCCCAGGTATTTGTATGTTTCCGTTCTTTTAATGGTCATATTATCTATTTGTATGTGGCCAGAGGTTTTAGCCATTCCTTCTCTTGAAATTACCATATATTCTGTCTTACATTGGCTGATAATCAGCCCCATCTGTTGGCCTTTTCCCTTTAAGTGAATCAATATTTCCAATGTCATTTCTTCGTTTCCCCCTATAATTATATATATATATATATATATATATATATATATATATATATATATATATATATATATATATATATATATATATATATATATATATATATATATATATATCATCTGCATAACCAAGCAGCTTGGATGTTCCTCCAATATCACATTCCTCCTTTACCTTCCTTACAACTTTCTCTAGAGCCAGATTAAAGAGTAAGCGGCGATAGTGCATCACCCTGTTTCAAGCCAGATGTTATTTGGAAAGTGTCTGATTTCCTGCCATTTTATATTACTATATTATAAGTATCTTCCATGCATAGTCTGGTCATGTTGATTAACTCTCTTGGTATTCCATATTCCTGCATAGCATTCCAAAGACTATTCCTAGGGACACTATAATAAACCTTATTAAAGTCCACAAATATTTTATGGATATATCTTTTATATTCCCAATTTTTCTCGGCTATTTGTCTTAAGATAAATATCTGATCTATTGTTGATCTGTTTTGTCTAAAACCCGCCTAGTAGTCACCTAATATGTCTTTTGAATATGGTTTTAGTCTAATTTAGTAATACTGCGGATAGTATCCTATAGCTTGTGGACAGTAGTGATATTCCTCTATAATTTTCACATTGGAACTTGTCTCCTTTCTTAAAGATAGTTATCAATAATGACTCTTTCCAGTCATGGGATAATTCTTCTGTCCTCCAGATTTTTATTATTAGATTGTTTAGCTTTAGATGGAATGCATTGCCACCTGCCTTTATACATTCAGCAGCAATTTCATCAGCCTCTATTGCCTTTTTATTTCTAAGTCGTGTGATTACATATAGGGTTTCTTCAAATGCAGATTCTTCAATTTGTGGCTCACACCTTAGAACCTCTTCCTATGGGAAAGTGTTACTTGGAGATTCACAATTTAGTAATTCAACAAAATATTCTTTCCATGTGTTGTACATTCCTCATTGGTATTTATTATATTCCCATTTTTGTCTTTTAAACCATATGTTTTGTATTGGTGCCCTCATTTCGTGGACTTCAGTTCTTAAAAAAAAACATTCTGGATTCGTTCTTCTGGTGATTAGTTAAATTTGCTGCAACGTCTCTCTAACAACCATATGTCGATTTCCCGATATGGTGTGCCCGCTCTGAAGAATGTGAGGACGGTGGGCCTCTGGGACCACCAACTGCTCGTGCAGGTTGTCTCCCCTTCCGGCTCTCCTGAAAAGCAGCCGATTCTTCAGAAAGTACTGTCCCCGTTCTGGTGCGTCAGCACTTCTTTGCAGCTTCATTGTAGCAAGGTCGCAACGTAGTGTCCTTCCTCTGGGCAGTATGCAATTCCCATGGCACGGAGTTGTCGCATTGTGTCTCTGCCTCTTCTTTCTTCCCTTGTGATCCACTGGCTAATGCTCCCCTGTGGGCGGGCTGCTTGGGCACCCCAAGAACACGTAATCCGTACCAATGATCATGGGAAATAGGGAGTCAGATAATACAGCTGCTGGAATAATGCCCATGACGTACCTAGACTTAATCTCCACCTTGGCGATGGGCAGCGTCATGGTAACAGCACTCCTCATTGCAGGCTGTATCTCAATGGTCTCCCCTTTAATTTGGTCTGGGCGTACCAGGCTGGCATCAATCACAGCTTCCCCGTCCAAACCCGTATCATAGAGACAGGTAACCTGCTGGCCATTGACCTCAATCCGTTCGACCACAGGTGGCCTCTCTTGGTCCAGAATTCCTTCAACGACCTCAACCTTTTCGGTTGCAACTGTCCTTGGAGCCACGCGGCAGGCCGCGAAGTGAGAGCTTTTCTTTTTCGATTTGCAGTCTTTCGTGTTATGCGATGGCGACTTGCAGATCGAACATCACTTCTCAGACCACTGTCGTGTCGGTTGAGAGTTAAGTGGGCTCTGTCTTCCATCCTTTTTCTTCTCTAGACTCTTCTCTGAAGTGTGCTCTGCATAAGGTTCCCCTTTCTTGTATTCCGAGTTCTTGGATTTCTTTCGGTCATGTTTCTCCTGACCATTGGTGGTTGGTATACTGGTTTATTCCGCTTCCCCATGGACTTCTACGAATCTTTCCGCCAGCTTATTCACAACATCAAACCGTTCCGAACCTTCTCATCTCATCTCATCATGTTCCTCTTGTACCTTGCGGTGTCGAGGTGAAGTATAAACTTCGTGAGAGTGCCCGGTTATGGGCTTCGTATATCGACATTCCCATGGATTCCAGTCCGTTTATACTTCTTAGTTTTTCTACGAGCAGTATGAAGATCTCCTGCCGGCTTGCTAGGCCAGTCGCAGGTTTAGGACACTAATCTGACTGTAGCCAGTTGTCCCTAGGGGGAAAGTGGAGTCAACAGGCACACTGTTTAAAATCCTTTTCCTTATTGTGGGCCTCGGCCAGACCTTTGTCTACATACCCCCTGTAAATCTTAGGTACCCTGTCCCTCTCTTTCCTCTTCTTCTTCTTACCACTAAACAATACCCTTCATATTGTTTCAGAACATACCCACACAAGACTGTATTTTAACAAATGCTAAAATAAAACATTTAATACAGAAATTGTCACGTGTGTGTGTGTGCTCTGTTTGCGTGTGGAAATATGTAGTATTTTCTATGGTGTATGCGAGAATAGATTAGTGAGCTCAGGATCGTTCTTCATCATGTTAGGCCATGCCACATCACACCACAGTAAGTTCAGAACAGGTCTCACCGAATGAAGCCTCAATCCGGACAATGGTTGACTTCTTGGAGTTAATCATATATATATATATATATATATATATATATATATATATATATATATATATATATATATATATATATATATATATATATATATATATATATATAGTCTGAGTGACTGTTCTCCCCCACCTGAATATGGTATACCAAAGTCCACAAGTTCAGAACCCCCGATGTATTTAATGTGTCTATAACGATCCTGGAACCTAGGAATCTCGGCCAAGTTTAAAGAAAACTTTCTGTCCTATGGCAAAATGTTGCTGAATGAATGTCTTTACTCTGCAACCTCTCTACAACCCTATAGTGATGGTCACTAGACATAGTCACAGTTACTTTAAAATCACTGTTATTTCACCTCTCTACCTAATATTGTCATTATCCTTGGAGGTGCTAATCGTTTCATAAAACCAACTGCCCTGAGCACTCAATCACTGCTACACTGGACCTTTCAGGGTAACACTCCTGATTTCTATGAGTTTATAATTTTTGAAACGTTATCCCATTTCCGAGGCCATTTCGTATAACTGCCCTCAGTGTGACTGCTATTTTTCTCCTCTCTCAGCTGTCCTTAATTTCTCGGGTACAGTAAAATATCACTCAGTGTGACTGGCATTGTCCACACCTCGTAGTAATACTTTCTTTCTGTTAAACAGTTGAACCTGTAGAGAATAGAACATTCTGTGAGAGAAAAACCCTATTCCAATCCACTATATGTGATTATAGGCCAAAGGCCACTTCAGACATGTATCCTAGTTAATCTAGAACTACCCTCTGGCATCAAGGCAGAGGCGTTCGTCACATTTGGGTGATAAGGGAAAAGAAAGACCAAACGGGAAAAACACAGGAGCCCCAGTAGGCCTCACTACCGGAATATCCCACCATTTACATTTCCCCTATTCCCCCAGCCATCCCATTACACTGGTCTTACCCTGCCGAGTGAAATGATATATATAAGTCTACCTTTTTTTTTTAAGCTAGGCATCAGCCAGCTGCGGCCGACGCTCCTAGATTATTTTCTCCCCACACTATCACTACGTTCCAGTCATAACTCTATTTATAAATAAACTACCTTATGCTAGTGTTCCGAGTTTGAATTCACAATTCACAACATGAAAAACAATGTCCCTTGTTTCCAGAAAACATGAGGACACTGTGAATCCATTCTCCATTCGAATTGGAACACACAAACACTCCCGTTATCTGTAATTCGTAAACAGACTGAACACAGATTCCGTCAACTCCCCACAACTAAAATGTTGCACGAGTGACGTCACTCACGTGACCGGACTTCAATCAAGAAAGGACCGCCTCCCCATTCTCCATTCTGCCTGAGATCCGGGCAAACAGAGTGCCGACTTCCCTTTGATGCCGGGCAGGGCAACATGCCGCCAATTGTCTTTGATTGGGGGACTTCTCAGGGAATCCCGGTAGTGTTTGAAACTGGGAACATATTTCCCGACATCAAATAGTTGTGGCTCCTAGCAACGGCGGTTTTCAGGCCTTTCATCAATCTGGATCGAAATTCCTCAGTATTATGTGACATAGGCCCCCTCTTAAGAGAGTTGATCGCATCAACTCTTACTCACTGGAGGTTCGATCCAGATGATCCACAACAATCCACTCATCAAACGCATGTTCAGTTTCTGGGAGATGGCTCAGCACATCAATTGTTGATAGTCTGCCTGTATCCTCAAAGGTATTGCCTCTCCAGCAATTAGGCGATCTCACTGATAGCCTATATCTTCCTAATGCCATACACTAATGTTGGCGTATCGCTCCTGTACGTTTAGTCGGCCAACTTCCGACTTGCGTAAGCGATGGCTCACAATACAGACGGATCGTTCCATCCTGACTGTAACAGTGTCTCCATATCCGCCTGGTTTCCTCAAGTTTTACATCCTGGGATTTGCGGTATCGTTCTCGTTGGACAGAATCGTCTTCCCCAAGGCTCCTGGATTTTTGCTTCCAGGACCATCTCGGTCGATGTTGGATCCGGTCAGCCAATCCTTGGTTGGAGTCTCGGGTATTTCGCGCCGATTCCCGACGTTACCCACCCCTTCTGAACTGGGTTACTAGCGAATGGTTCACTATTGGCCTCTTCCTGACGTGTGATTTCCCTCCTCTCTTCGGCTGGAAAATCTGACCTACCTCGTACGTTCCCATAGGCCTTCCTATGTAGTACTTGGGATCTCTGGTCTCCGTCTGGACCTGTAACCTTTTTCCCAATGGCTGCCATTACCATAAGGTGAGGGGATTTGATATCGGATCTCTCCTCATACTTCTGCAGGAGATGCCTAGGAAGACTGTTCAGTTCTCCCCCGATCCGAATTTCGTAGGTGTTCCGGGACACAACCTTTACCACAGGATAAGGTCCATGCCATCCTGCTTGCATCATGTTGGTCTCTGCTGGTCCCCACACTACTACTTTCTCTCCCACCTTAAGAGCTCCTTTACTCTTCGTCCGATTTTTGGGTGGTGCCTTCTGGCACTCTGGACAAGACTTAACCAACCGGCGTACATCACCAGTCATTCCTGGCCAGCAATAATGGCCGGAAATCTGCTGCAACAGTCTCTCTGACACCCATATGTCGAGTTCCGGATATCTGACTACCGGATATGGTATGCCCGCTCTGAAGAATGTGAGGACGGTGGACTTCTGGGACCACCAACTGCTCATGCAGTTTGTCTCCCCTTCCAGCTCTCCGATAGAGTAGTCGATTCCTCAGAAAGTACTGCCCCCGTTCTGATGGCTCAGCACTTCTTTGCAGCTTCTTGTAACAAGGACGCAACGTTGTGTCCTTCCTCTGGGCAGTATGCAATTCCCCAAGCACTGGGTTGTGGCATATCGTGTCTGCCCTCTTTTCCTTCCCTTGAGATCCAGTGGCTGATGTTCCCCGGTGGGCAGGTTGTTTGGGCATCCCCAAGAACACGTATTTCGTACCAAGGATCACGGGAAATAGGGAATCCGATAACACAGCCGCTGGAATGATGCCTGTAACGTACCTGGATTTAATCTCCACCTTGGCGATTGGCAGCGTCATGGCAACAGCACTCCTCATTGCAGGCTGTATCTCAATAGTCTCCCCTGTGAGTTGGTCTGGGCGTACCAAGCTGGCATCAATCACAGCTTCCCCGTCCAAACCAGAATCATAGAGACAGGTAACCTGCTGGCCGTTGACTTCAATCCGTTCGACCACAGGTGGCCTCTCTTGGTCCAGAGTTCCTTCAACAACCTCGACCTTTTCAGTGACACCCACCTTTGGAGCCACGCGGCAGGCTGCGAAGTGAGAGCTTTTCGATTTCGATTTGCAGTCTTTTGTGTTGTGAGAGGGTGACTTGCAGATCGAACACCACTTCTCAGACCACTGTCGTTTCGGTTGAGAGTTGGGTGGGCTCTGTCTCCCATCCTTTGTCTTCTCTGGACTCTTCTCTGAGTGTTCTGCATAAGGTTCAACTTTCTTTGTTTCTGAGCCCTTGAATTTCTTTCGGTCATGTTTCTCCTGACCTTTGGTGGTTGGTGTACAGGTTTCTTCCGTCTCCCCATGGACTTCAACGAATCTTTCCGCCAGCTTATTCACCACATCAAGCCGTTCCGCCCCTTGTTCTCCCAAGAATGTCTTCAGAGGTTCTGACATTTGCTGTCGCATCTGGTCGACAATCATGAGCTCTTCCAGACTCTCATAGTCATGCTTGAACCCTGCCAAATCCATCCATTTTGGAGGTAGGATTTCAGGCGCAAACTGTAGGCGGTGAATAGCTCTCCTGGCTCTCGTTTCGCTGCTCGAAACTTCTTCCTATATGTACTTGATGTGATCTCGTAATGTTTCAGCAAAGCGGCTTTCAATTCGTCGTAATTGTTCTCGTGTCCTGGAGGCAGGCGAGAATAGACCTCGTAACCGGTTCCAAGCAATCCCTGGGATAGCTTGAGATTCCATTTTTCTCGGTCCAGACCCATAGCAACGGACATGGCCTCGAAGCGTTGAAGGTACTGGTCAATCTTCTCTTTGCCCTGATCATAGACCGCTAGAGGAAACTTCATAGCATGGTAACTATGTCCACCTGCTGAAGATGAGCCTGGGACTGAGGAACCTCCAACTGCACCCTCAGTTTCCCCATTGGATTTTCTCTTCAACTCAAGTTCCCTCATCCTTTACTCGAGCTCCCTTTTCTGAGCCTCCTGCTCTGCTTCCAATTTTTTAGCTTCTATTTCCAGCCTTCTCATGGCTTGCTCAGCCTCAAGTTGCCCAGCTGCTTGTTCTAACTCCATTCTTCTCAATTCCATCTCCACCTTTCGATCTTCCCTTTCTGCTTGACGATACTCCCTCTCCACTTCCTGTATGTAATCCGTTAAAGCTAAACCAGACAAACCCATTCCTTCCCCCTTTTCCCTTAGTTCTACAGTGGTTAATTTAGGGGTGGCCATATTTCAAAGAGGTAAGTCAGCAGGTTGAGTCTAAAAACCCCAAGCAATATAGATAATTAATATCTAAAATTAATCTATATATAAGACACCACACAGTACACCACAACACAATCTCTCAACGACAAGAGTAGACTAGGACCAAGACCTATGTAGACTTGTAAAGTGTGAACAGGAAAGTTATGTGCTTTACCACCTATCCACATTCACTATAACTTGATCTTTAACTGTCCGGCCCTACCTCTATCACGGTAATGTCACCCACAATAATGTAATATCACCAACATTAAGGTAATGTCACCTTCCCGTGTGACGTGCCCATGTAAATGTCGCTATCCTTAATGTGATATCACCATCCCGCGCGAGCCCCCATAAATGTAGCCAGTTGTCCCTAGGGGGAAAGTGGAGTCAACAGGCACACTGTTTAAAATCCTTTTCCTTATTGTGGGCCTCGGCCAGACCTTTGTCTACATACCCCCTGTAAATCTTAGGTACCCTGTCCCTCTCTTTCCTCTTCTTCTTCTTACCACTAAACAATACCCTTCATATTGTTTCAGAACATACCCACACAAGACTGTATTTTAACAAATGATAAAATAAAACATTTAATACAGAAATTGTCACGTGTGTGTGTGTGCTCTGTTTGCGTGTGGAAATATGTAGTATTTTCTATGGTGTATGCGAGAATAGATTAGTGAGCTCAGGATCGTTCTTCATCATGTTAGGCCATGCCACATCACACCACAGTAAGTTCAGAACAGGTCTCACCGAATGAAGCCTCAATCCGGACAATGGTTGACTTCTTGGAGTTAATCATATATATATAGTCTGAGTGACTGTTCTCCCCCACCTGAATATGGTATACCAAAGTCCACAAGTTCAGAACCCCCGATGTATTTAATGTGTCTATAACGATCCTGGAACCTAGGAATCTCGGCCAAGTTTAAAGAAAACTTTCTGTCCTATGGCAAAATGTTGCTGAATGAATGTCTTTACTCTGCAACCTCTCTACAACCTATAGTGATGGTCACTAGACATAGTCACAGTTACTTTAAAATCACTGTTATTTCACCTCTCTACCTAATATTGTCATTATCCTTGGAGGTGCTAATCGTTTCATAAAACCAACTGCCCTGAGCACTCAATCACTGCTACACTGGACCTTTCAGGGTAACACTCCTGATTTCTATGAGTTTATAATTTTTGGAACGTTATCCCATTTCCGAGGCCATTTCGTATAACTGCCCTCAGTGTGACTGCTATTTTTCTCCTCTCTCAGCTGTCCTTAATTTCTCGGGTACAGTAAAATATCACTCAGTGTGACTGGCATTGTCCACACCTCGTAGTAATACTTTCTTTCTGTTAAACAGTTGAACCTGTAGAGAATAGAACATTCTGTGAGAGAAAAACCCTATTCCAATCCACTATATGTGATTATAGGCCAAAGGCCACTTCAGACATGTATCCTAGTTAATCTAGAACTACCCTCTGGCATCAAGGCAGAGGCGTTCGTCACATTTGGGTGATAAGGGAAAAGAAAGACCAAACGGGAAAACACAGGAGCCCCAGTAGGCCTCACTACCGGAATATCCCACCATTTACATTTCCCCTATTCCCCCAGCCATCCCATTACACTGGTCTTACCCTGCCGAGTGAAATGATATATATAAGTCTACCTTTTTTTTTAAGCTAGGCATCAGCCAGCTGCGGCCGACGCTCCTAGATTATTTTCTCCCCACACTATCACTACGTTCCAGTCATAACTCTATTTATAAATAAACTACCTTATGCTAGTGTTCCGAGTTTGAATTCACAATTCACAACATGAAAAACAATGTCCCTTGTTTCCAGAAAACATGAGGACACTGTGAATCCATTCTCCATTCGAATTGGAACACACAAACACTCCCGTTATCTGTAATTCGTAAACAGACTGAACACAGACTTCCGTCAACTTCCCCACAACTAAAATGTTGCACGAGTGACGTCACTCACGTGACCGGACTTCAATCAAGAAAGCACCGCCTCCCCATTCTCCATTCTGCCTGAGATCCGGGCAAACAGAGTGCCGACTTCCCTTTGATGCCGGGCAGGGCAACATGCCGCCAATTGTCTTTGATTGGGGGACTTCTCAGGGAATTCCGGTCGTGTTTGAAACTGGGAACATATTTCCCGACATCAAATAGTTGTGGCTCCTAGCAACGGCGGTTTTCAGGCCTTTCATCAATCTGGATCGAAATTCCTCAGTATTATGTGACACTGACCACAGGGAGTCCATCCCCTATGGAGAGCCATAGCCCCGTTAGCCCATGACCTCGCGGTCATGGTTGCCCGGTCTGCACCACGTGGAGGTGTGGGTTGACTTGTGTAGTCTGCGGGTCATCGGCAGGCTACTAATTTTCGCTCTTCACCCCTCCTTCGAGAGGCTAGCCGATCCTAACCCTGCTGGCTGCAGGGCCAGGCGCATTCCACACCTTACAGACCCTTGTTCTCCTAAAAATGTCTTCAGTGGTTCTGACATTTGCTGGCGCATCTGGTCGACTACCATCAGCTCTTCCAGACTCTCACAGTCCCGCTTGAACTCTGCCAAATCCATCCATTTTTGGAGATATGATTTTAGGCGCAGACTGTAAGCGGCGAATAGCTCTCCCGGCTCTCATTTTGCTGGTCGAAACTTCTTTCGATACGTTTGTGAGGTGATCTCGTAGTGTTTCAGCAAAGCGGCTTTCAATTCCTCGTAGTTGTTTTCGTGTCCTGGCGGTAGGTGTGAGTAAACCTCGTAACCTGTTCCGCGTAATCACTGGGACAATTTAAGATTCCATTTGTCTCTATCCAGCCCCATAGCGACTGACATGGGCTCGAAACGATCCAAGTATTGGTATATTTTCTCTCTACTTTCATCAAAGACAGCCAAGGGAAACTTCATGGCATGGTAGCCATGTCTACTCATGTTAGGTGAACCATAGGAAAAGGATCCTCCTTCTGCCCCGTCAGTTTCTCCCTTAGTTTATGTCTTGAGTTCAAGTTCACGCATCCGGTATTCATGTTCTCTTTTCTGAGCTTCCTGCTCAGTTTCTAGTTCCAACTTTTTAGTTGTCTGTTCAGCTTCCAATCTCTTGTTGGCCTGTTCAGCTTCCAGTCTCCTGGCGGCCTCTTCAACTTCTAATCTCTTAGCGGCCTGTTCAGCTTCCATTCGTTTGGTCTCCAATTCCATCTTTCTAAGCTCTAACTCGGCCTTTCTATCTTCTCTTTCTGCCTGTCGAAGCTCTCTTTCACCCCCTGTATATACTCTGAGAGTGCTTGTCCAGACACACCCATCCCTTCTCCCCTTATCCCTCAATTCTTCCATATCTACTTTATGAGTAGCCATTGTTTAAGAAGGTGAGTCAGCAGGTTGAGTAAAGTAAACCCCAAGGCAGTAAGTAATTACTCACTATCTAAAATGTATGTGTATATATATATATATATATATATATATATATATATATATATATATATATATATATATATATATATATATATATATATATATATATATATATATATATATAACACCACACAATACACCACAACCAATCTCTCAACCACAAGAGGAGATTTAGGACTAAGACTTATGTAGACGTGTTAAGTGTGAACAGGTATGTAATGTGTCTTAACACCTATCCACATTCACCCTGTCTGGATCTTGTTTTCCCGACAATAATGTCCCCAACAACAATTTACTGTAGCCAATATATATTAATGCAATATCACTATATATCCCATGGACCTGCTCACATAGTCACTATATATATCCCATAGACGTGCTCTCATATAAAGTCACCGTATATATATATATATATATATATATATATATATATATATATATATATATATATATATATATATATATATATATATATATATATAGGACATGCTCTCATTTAAAGTCACCATATATCCCGGACGAGCTCCATTAAATGTCACTTGTCGTCCCTGGGGGAAAAGTGGAGTCAACAAGCACACCTATAAATCCTTTTACCCGGTTTCTCTCTGCTGGTGGACCTTTGTCTACATACCCCCTTAATGTCTTATGATCACTATTTTTTTTCTCT
>JACEFZ010011006.1:0-25026 GCA_014155875.1 Cepaea nemoralis | reverse complement strand
TGGTTTTTTAAACAATCCAATATAAGTCTGATGTGATCCAATTTGTGACCCTTTGAAAATAAGTTTATTGGTTTGTTCTCTTCTTCTTCTTCTTCGTTCATCCGGAGTTTTTTTTTCGGACGTATTGCGTTGTGCCTGTTTACAGCAGAGCTGCGTTCTTGCGCCGTTAGGCCGACACATCCGACTTCTGCGGGCATTTGTTGACCGGGTTAACCTTCCCGGGGGGTTTCTTAGGACGTTAGACTCTCACTGTTGTGGTGTTATCTCCCATCCCAGCTGGCCCATATAGAACAGCCAAAGGCATCCTGGTCGGCCCTCAAGGGAAGGCAGGGGCAGACCATGGGCATTCCCCGCCATCCAAGGAGGCTTCCATAATTGCAGAGCCAACACACAGCGCTCTGGTACTGGGCTCACCCAAGGAATCGTCACGTCCTGCACATGGCTGCTTAGCCTCACTTCCGTATATTGGGCCTTCCGTTCACCATAGGCTGTTCTTCCAGAAGCCAGAAGAATGCTGTTTGCAGATGACATCCACACAGTGAGCTTTCGATTCGGACTTTCCACGTAATGGATTTGCTATCCAAGCAATATTCCATTTTGTGCCACTAGGACACTTTTTCCACCTTTTATGAAGCCCACACAGTGAGCTTTCGATTCGGACTTTCCACGTAATGGATTTGCTATCCAAGCAATATTCCATTTCATGCCTCTGGGAGGCTTGTGTAACCGACATGCCTGTGGTATGAAGTGTGGCAGTCTAAATACTTCTTCATGTACATTTAAATGTCAACCTGAATACAGTTAAAGTAAGCTGCAGTCGACTTGAGCTTGTTGATATCTCCATAGAGCTTGTCCTCGAATGAAGCAGGTGTGGGCCAAAATATCTTTCTCTGTTCTGCATATATTGGGCACTCTTGCAGCAAATGTTTAGCTGTCATTTTACCAGTTCCACAATTACATTCATCTGTATCTCCTATCTTTAGTTTGTTGAACAAGTGGTATTTCAGCCTGTTATGTCCTGTGCGGAGTCTGAAGATTGCTACTTGTTCTCTTCGGTCGAGTTTGTAATATGCATCATCCTTCTGGTGGCCTGGATGCTCTGATTCCCATTTGGTTCTATAAGTGCTTTTTATCAACCTCTTTGCCTCATTATAGGTTATGTCTATGTCAGGCTGTGGTAGTCGTCCGCCCTCTTTTGCCAGTCTGTCAGCCTCTTCATTTCCAGGTATACTGCAATGTGATGGGATCCACTGTATTATAACTTTTTTGGATTTCTGGCATAGACCATGGAGTGCTGCTCTTAGGTCAGCTAGTTCTGTGCTGTTTTTGCTCTTCAGTATTGAGACAGCTGACTTTGCATCTGTGAAGATAGCTATTTGCGTCTCTTTATTTTCCTCCATCAAGAGCATTTCTGCTGCAGTTTTCAGAGCCTCTACCTCCGCTTTGAAGTTACTTGAGAACTTTCCAGTTGCCACTGAATGTGTTTTTTTTCACTCCATTTTTTAAATTTAGGAGAATTCCTCCTCCTCCATTCTCTACTGAATTTTTGGCTGATCCATCTGTATATGCATGGGTCCAATTGCTGCTTGGGTAATGTTCTTTTATGTAGTTTAGGGTTATTTCTCTTCTTTCGGTTTCATGCTGAGTGTTCTTTTTCTCAATACCAGGAATGTTTTCTATCATCTCAGGCAGTTGCTGCTGTCTCCAAGCTGGGAACTTGTCTGCATTGTAAATGGGTTTGACTGTTGATATGTTAAGTATGGGATCTGCCCTAATCTTTCGTTTTGCAGTTTCTACAAAGTTGCTACGCTTCAGTCTTCCCTTTCCAAAACCACTAAACCTTTTATACATAGGGTGGTCTGTCAATCTTCTAAATTTTTCAGCTTGTTGCTGGGCTCTGCTATCTCTTCTATCCTGCATTGGTTGTAAACAAGTGATCTTTTCTAATTCATTAATAGGCGTTGTCTTCAGGCTTCCAGTTATGATTCGCATTCCTTGATTTTGGACTCTACTTATTTTGTTAAAGTTTGACTTAGCTGCTGTTGCCCAAGCTGCAATGCCATATTCCAGTACTGGCCTCACCCGTCCAGTATATAACTTCTTGAGAACTTTCTCATCTGCTCCCCACGTTGTACCAGCAAGCTTTTTCATGATTGCCATTCTTTGCCTTGCTCTTGTTCGATTTTTCTCAATCTGTGTCTTCCATGTCAGGCGACGATCAAAGGTGACTCCTAGATAGTTTGGATTTTCTTCATGGCGCAATATTTTTCCATTCAATACCAGCTTAGGTTGCTGAGTTTTAGTTGAGAGGGAGAACACTGTGCATGTTGTTTTCTCCTCACTTATCTTCACTAGCCATGATTTTGACCAGTCCTCTAGCGCTAATAGGGCTTGCTGTATTCTGCTGTTAGCTGTACTAATATATTCTTCAGATGTCCATATGGCTAGGTCATCTGCAAAGGATGATGTGTGTACTCTGGCTGGAAAATTTTCCGTGATGTCGTTTATATATGCTAGGAATAATGTTGGTGAAAGAACTCCTCCTTGGGGGACACCTTGCTCCAATAGCATCATTTTGCTGGTTTGTCCTTGTACTTTTGTCCTGGCAGTTCTGTTCTCAAGGTAGTCTCATCTCATCTCATCATGTTCCTCTTGTACCTTGCGGTGTCGAGGTGAAGTATAAACTTCGTGAGAGTGCCCGGTTATGGGCTTCGTATATCGACATTCCCATGGATTCTGTTATTCCCTCAGTCCAACGTTTACTTTGTCGGCCTCTTCCTCTGTTTCCATCTGGTCTGTACATCATTGCTTGTTGTGGCATGCTGTTGACTGGTAGCCTACTTGCATGGCCAAACCATTTGACTTGCTGCTTTCTAATAAAATCTAGAGCAGCTTTAACCCCTACTTTAGTCCTGATTTCTTCATTTCTGATCTTATCTCTTCTTGATACGTTGAGTATTCTTCTCAGAAACCTCATTTCTGTTGTTGTGATTTTTCTTTTCTCTTTTTCTGTCATTGTCCAGGTTTGGCATTGGTAGCACAGAGTTGGTAGGAAGATTGTGTTGTAAAGTGCTTTCTTAGTAGTTATTGATACATGTTTGTTCTTTAGTATTGGTGCCATTTGTCCAATGAGTTGATTTGCCTTATTGCACCTATTTTCGATCTCGTCTTCTGATCTGCCATTTGATGATATTATACTTCCTAGGTACTTGAAGCTCTTTACTTGTTTCAAGGGATGTTCGTTTAGGTGAATTGTTGCTGTTTGTTCTTCTTTAGTTATAGTCATTACCTCTGTTTTGCTTGTGCTAATTTTCATGTTATGTTCCCTACACATTTCGTTTAGACTATTCATGTGGTCTTGTAATTCAGCTTCTGATTTTGCTATTAGTGCTTGGTCGTCCGCAAACAGGAGTTCTCTAATGGTTAGATTTGCAGATGGTTCTTCTTCTGTGTTCTCGTCATGCGGTATTCTTGCTGTCTCTGCTTGGCTGGTTTCTTTACATATGTTGTCTATATATGTTATGAACAAGAGAGGGGACAGGACACAACCTTGTCGTACTCCAGATCTTATGGTGAAGGGTTCTGAGTGTTCTCCAGTTGCTCTCACTATGCATTCACTGTTGTTGTATAAACTTCTGCATAGGTTTGTTAGATGTGTACTCACTCCATATTGTTTAAGGATTTCCCACAGCTTGTTTCTATCTACCCTATCAAATGCCTTTTCTTGGTCGACAAAGGCTAAGTAGAGTGTTTCATTGAATTCAATTGATTTTTCTATAAGTTGTCTAAGAGCAAAAATGGCGTCTGTGCATCCTTTGTTTTTCCTAAATCCAAGCTGCGTTTCGCTTAGCTGGGGTTCTAAAGTAGTTCGTAATCTTTTTTCAAGAATTTTGCAAAATATTTTCCCAGTATGACTCAACAAGTGAAATGCCTCTGTATTGTGTGCTAATCTCTTTTGCTGCCTTTGTTTTTCCAAATTGGGATAATTATGGCATTTCCCCAGTCTCGTGGTGTCTGTTGTTCTACCCAAACAAGGTAGTGGCTGATCCATTTGTACATTTTCCCACAAACATGCATTTTTTGCAGTTTTACTTTCAGTCCTTCCTTCCATACTTTATCAAATGCTTTTTCTAAATCTATCCAGACCGCTAGTGTGTGCTTTTTCTCTTGGAAGGCATCCTCTATTTCCTGAGCTATATAGGTTATTTGATCTTCAGTGGATCTGTACTTTCTGAATCCTGCTTGGTGAGGTGTTAAGAGTTGGTTTTCTTCCAGATGCCATGTTAGCCTGCCATTGATAATGCGTTCCATTAATTTTCCTACACAGCTAAGAAGACTGATAGGTCGATAGCCATTTGGTTCTTCCAGGTCTTTTCCTTTCTTTGGGACTGGTATTAGTATAGCTTCCTTCCATGCCTGTGGGACTATTCCCCTCTTCCAGCTGTAATTTAGGACTGCTAGTAGTTTCTTTTTTGCCTTAGTGTCTAGTCCTATTAGCATTTCATTTGTGATTCCATCCTTTCCTGGTGATGTCTTCTTTTTTAGGGTATTCATTGCCTGTTCATTTCTTCCATTGTTAGATTTGCCATCATATATTCTGCTGCTGTCTCTGTATATCTATGATGTATCTGTTTATCTTTGATTGCTTTCTTCTGTTCGGCTGTAATATCAATGTGGTTTGCACTGGCATAGTGTTCCATTAGTGCATTTGCAGCCTTTTTTCCTGTAAGCAAGGCATTTCCTTGTTTAATTGTTATTTGTTTGTTTCTAGGTCCTTCATTGTTCATGGCTTTCACTAGTTTCCATAGTTTGTTTCCATCCCTGTCAAAATTCAGGTTTTCTGTTTTTTTCCTCCAACAATCTCTTGTTGTTTGATTTACTGTTCTTTTATATTTTGCTGAGATGGCTTTGAGAGAGATGTTCGCTTCAGTTGTTTGTTCTCTCTCTGCGGTCTTCCTAGCATCTTCAACTTTGTCCTCCAAAATTTGTAGTTCTTCAGTCCAGTATGGTTTGTAATTTTTCCTCGCTCCTCTTGGAATAGACTCAGTGGCCACCTGTATTATTGCTCTGTTTAGACTTTCCACCATTTGCTTCATGTTGCCATATCGTGTATTTATGTTTTCACAATATTTGTCTGTTAGTATGGCAAATCTGTCCCAATCTGCTCGTTTGTAATTCCAACGGGGCAAAGGCTTTTGCTCCTGTGGAACATACTCCATATTTATTACAAGCTTGATTGGTCTGTGGTCACTACCTGCTAATTGGTCAAGCACATGGCGATCGATTTTGTGGAGGATGTCTCCTGTGCAGAAAGCTAAGTCTGGAGTAGAAGTGGTAATCCATCTTCTGGAGTAGAAGCTCGGTGTGTCATCCGCTTTGTTGAGTAGATGGAGATTTGAGTCTATTTCCCAGTCCTCCACTTCATCTCCTCTTTTGTCAGTATCTGGGTATCCCCATCTTTCTGAACGGCTATTAAAGTCTCCGACAATAATGCAATTTGTGTCAGTTATTTCCATGTTTGAGAGTGTAAGATCCTTATCTGCCGGGCTATACAGATTGTAAATTCTTATTTTCACGTCCTTTATCATTATATCAACACCTATAATTTCCGTTTGGTTGTCAGAGATCACAGATACTTCGCTGCAAGGTATTGTATTTCGTGTAAGTATTACAACTCCTCCTTTGTGTCCTTCGCGGTCGAAACGTGTGGCCTGATATCCCTCGACTGAAAATGTGCGATTGGCGTTGAGGTGTGTCTCTTGAATGCATGCCACATCTATTCTATCTTTATGAAGACGCTGTGTTAGGGAGGCTTTCTTGTTATAAACTCCTTCTGCATTCCATTGTAGTATGTTGAGTGTCCAGGGGTGTTTGGTCAATAGCTCTTAACCTACTCCTCTGTGCCTTGACTCCACAGCACAGGGGAAGGTGACCACCAGTAGTCATGGGTGGACCCCCTCGAGGCAGGGGGCCCGGCACTATCACCGCCTGATGGGACTTCACGGGATTAGCACCATAACGATTAATTTTCATCTGTGGCATCATGAAATGATAAAGTTACGTTGCACTTCTTTGTCAAGCCTGTGGCTCAGTACATCCGATTTCGACAAGCATTTGTTCGGGATGCTTTCCCTAGCCTTTGACTGTCCCCAGTCTACCTACAAGGCAGCAGGTTTGTACGTCTCTTTGTCTGGTCCCTCTCCCTTGACCTGTCCGACATGGGTGACCCTACCAGTAGCTGTGCTACCGTCGGCATAGCTCTTGGGGTCATTGGAACACGCAAGCCCCTCTACCTCGACAAGGTGGACGCACGGCAGAGGGGGGTTTGTTCTCTGATCCCCACTCCTTTCTTCTTCTCTTTGATCTCCCACTAATTGTTTCTCTCTTTGATCTCCCACTTCTTTCTTCTTCTATTTGATCTTCCATGCCTTGTTTTCATAACTATTACTAATTAAACCACCTTCACCTTCGTATCCCCAGCCCAGAAAAGTTTTATGAATACTCTGGAATACACAGTGTTAATGTCAATGATGCAAGCTTCCAGAAATCACTAGTAATACACTCCTTCTGCTACTAACTACATTTAGCATAATCAAAAGTACCAAACATAAATTATTTTTGGGATTATTATTCTAGTTTCGGCTAATAAACAGCCTGTGTGGATAGTTCTAGGTTGGAAACATGAAACAACTTTGTATATATCAATCACTGCGTTTCAATGTTCACCAACACTGGAAACGAGTTGACCAAAAATGTCAGTTACTGTTCCACTATGTTATTATTTATTAAACACCCTTCGTTTTCCCAGCGCTGTTATACATGGATACTAGTTTATTCATGATGCTCACCTGACAAATCAAATTCTAGCTTATTTCACTGCCGCTTGTCAGGGACATTCTGCAGAAATCACACAACATAAACTACAACAATAAATCCTTCATCATCATCATCATCATCATCATCATCATCATCATCATCATTATCATCATCAAGTGCCTTGCCAGCTGGTGTTGGCGTTCATGTCTCTCACAGATCTTGGTCTTTGGTGTTCTGGTTGAACTCTGGCTGATGATAATCCCAGCATCATTTCTCTTGGTCTGTCCCTGCCTCTTTTCCCCTTGAGCTTTCCGTCATCACAATGTTCTCTAATGCCTCTCTTCTCATCACATGACCAAAGAAAGCTGTTTGTCTCATTCTCATAGTTGAATATAATGTTCTGTTTTCATTAGCCACTTTCAGGCAATCGTTAGTTACTCTGGCAGTCCAAGGAAGCCTCATCATTTGTCTCCAGAATCACATCTCTGTTGCTACCAAGTTCTTCCTAATGTGTTCATTTACATTCCAAGATTTACTGCCATATGGCAAAACAGGTTCTATGTAGCATTTCATCACCCTCTTTCTTACATTCATTTACAGTGACTTGCTGCATAAAATACCTTTCATTTTCTGAAATGCAGCTTCTGCTTGCCCCATTCTGTTCTTAATCTCTGTTGCGCATCTTCCATATGATGTTATAATTGCCCCTAGGTATTTAAAATTATCCACTTGGTTAAGGACTTTCCCTTCTATTTCCATTTCACATTTTGGTGTCACTTCAAACTGAAATATAAAAGACATGTATTCTCAAACTGAAAAATAAAACAAATGTATTCTCAAACTGAAATATAAAATGTGTATTCACACAGCAATTTGAATTATGTTTTGAATTGTCTACCAAATACTGTGTGAATATGTGTGTTGTATATTTCAGCTTGAAGGATTTATCTTATTACTTTAGATTATGTTTGGTGATTTCTGCAGTATGTACCTGACGAGATGCAGCGAAATATGCCAGGCAATAAATTGTGCAGTCTATTTTTTGTTTCTTCATTATTCAAATTCACTAGAGGAAAACATTGTTTTGAAAATCAAATCCCACATTGTGATATGGTGAAAGCATACTTACATCTGCTCATGTCTTCTATCAGGCTTCTAGCAAGGTGAAGTCAGTTAAGGACAGTCTTTTTGATAGCAGCGGTGATGATGAGGATGTTGATATATTCAGCTCAGTAGCCAAGCCTGCTGCAAGGTATGCTGTTATTTTGAATCGTAGATGTTTATTGGTGTGAGTGCGTATTTTTGTTTGTTGGGGGTCTGCGTGACTAGGTGGCAAGACATCGCTTCTGGATTGAAATGTGATGGGTTTTGTCATCCATGTGGGTAAGATTAAAAGGAAACCTCATGATATCAATGTCCCTCTAATATCTGAGTAATGGATCAAATGCCCAGTCTGCTCAGATAAGGATTAATAATTTGTGATCACGTGTGCATGATAATTTCACACCTCTCTATGATTTCTAGGTAATGAATCAAATTCCTAATCTGCTCAGATAAGGATGAATAACAGGTGATCCCATGTGCATGATGATATCACACTTCCCTGTGATCTTTGGGATCAAATGCCTAGACTGTTCAGATAAATATGAATAATATAAGGTCTCATGTACACATTAAAGTACCACACTCTGTTGGCAGTTCTAATCTTCATCAGTTTCTGTCCCCTCAAGTGAAGACACCTGTGGAATAATATCCCTAGCCTGATCCATCCAGGATGTTCCTCTTTTTAACCTGCTGCCCTTTTTTCTTGATCTAACTTCAGTGGATGTTCTATGTCAGCACTGACCTAGAGGTAGGCATTTGCTCTGCAAATTCTTGTTCTGTTGGATAATCAATGGAGTACAACATTGCCTTGCATGCTGACGCACTTTCCATGGAGATATTACTGCAGTAGTTAGTCAGGAGGAGAGTCTCTATACCATCCTCACAGCGTTAGATGTAAGCCATTCTCATGGCTCAGATGACCTGAATCCAATGCAGTGCTTAAGAGTTGAAACTCCAGAGGATTCACAACCAACCATGAAATGATGATCATGTGCAGTCCCTCATTGGCTGTTTGATATCATGATGATTGTATATGTTCCCTCATTGGCTGCGTTAGGTCATGATAATCATGTGCAGTCCCTCATTGGCTGTTTTATGTCATGATTGTATGTTCCCTCACTGGCTGCGTTAGGTCATGATAATCATGTGCAGTCTCTCATTGGTTATTTTATGTCATAATGATAATGTGCAGTCCCTCATTGGTTGTTGTATGTTATGAACGAACAAAGAAACTTTATTTTCAAAGGGTTAAGAGTTGGGAGCTGGTCTCCATGGTCAAAGGCTTGCGAGCGCGGTTCGTGAGCCGCTTACCAGGCGTTTGACATGCAGCCGCGGCCAATTTGTGCAGCACACTGTGTCGCGTTGTGTTATAACATGTTGGTATGGGAGCTTGTCATTCAGAAAGCAAACTACTGAACGTAAATACTTGCCTAGTACATCAAGAGCAGCTGAAAAATACTGGTGTTGACTGCAACATCCCGCAAGGGATATGCAACATTGAAAAAAAAAAGAGTTGGGCACGCAGGCCCGTCTAACATTCTGCCCTTCTGTCACTCTCATACATTATTTCATCCACACATCATTCGAAGCTAACTGAGGACAACAATATAAAAGATATGCATTATAAAGCATGTGAAAAATGCAAAAATCACTACTACATGAAAATTAATCTAACTAAAATTAGTGAATAATGTGGCAGTTATTTTTTTTTCTTTTTTTTATCCCTTACAGGACGTTGCAGTCAACACCGGCATTTTCCAGCTGCTGTTGATGTACTAGGCAAGATTACGCTCACTAGTTTGCCATTGCTTTCTGAGCAACCGGCTCACATACCCCCTAAGTTACGAGCACGACTCGAACCGCTGCCGATTCTCATGCATTTGTGTTACTCACGAGAATATACAGGATTACGGAGAAAGATGTTAACCCCTAGGCCAGGGAGACCAGTTGTTATTAGCTATGGGGAATAATACTGGTCTACCAAAAGGGGAGAGCTGTTATAGGGTTTTATTATTATTAAGGGGGAAGGTAATCCGTACTGTGATAGTGTTCGAAACATTTGTGATTATATGTATAAGGATTGTTGATGTTTTTGATTTCTTGTAGATGATTGTTCCACAGCCTAGCTGCGGAGTATGCTAAGCTTGTTTTGTATAAGTCTATCCTAGGCTTTGAGATGTGTAATATATTTAGTCATTTACTGTGTCTTGTATTATATTTAAACAATGGCCAAAGGTAATTTGGGCCATTCTGATGTAGGATTTTGTGCATTAGTTTGGCCTTATTGAACAGTAGGCATTTTTGGAGTGGTAGTAACTGAAGGCGTTTATGTAGGTTAGGATTATCAGTTACGTGTTTACTATAAATGAAATTCGTAGCTCATTTCTGGAGAGAGTAAAGTCGCTTGGTGATTGAATTGGAACAACCATCCCAGATTAAAGAGCAGTAGTCAAAATGTGTCTGTATGTGAGAAGTATAGAATATCTTCCTTGTGTCTCCATCAAGGAAATTTTTAATTTTGGCCAGTTGGTAGACTTTTTTCGCTGTTTGTTTAACAAGCACTTGAACGTGGGAATTAAAGGTTAGGTTTCTATCAATGAGGCCTAATACTTTGTGCTCAGTTACATTTCTACTGGCATGTTATTGATGTGAAGTTAAAGTGATCTGTGTGAATTTAGAGTCTGAAGTTTGTCTGGTTGTTAATAACATAGATGTTGTTTTGGTGATGTTAATTTGCATACGGTTTGCTTAGCTCCACATAACTACATTATTTAATTCTTGTTGCAAAGACGACTATATAGAAAGAATGGAAGATAATAGGGAAACAAAACTCGCTTACACTCAGGAAATAAATGACCGTAGACCCCGAGGTAGACCAAGAAGACGGTGGAGAGATAATACATGTACAGACCTACAAACACTTGGAATCAACGACTGGCAAGAGAAGGTCCAACAGAGAGACGAATGGAGACGGATTGTATTTGCAGCAAAGAACCTCAATGGCTCGGAAAGCTGAAGAAGAAGAAAGACAACTCCAGCAAATTACTGCTTTCAGCGTTTGTATACACTGTACAGACGTCTGCAGATAGATCGCAGAGCGACGAAAGATGCAAAGGTAGATCGTTAATATATATGGCAAATAATAGAGGGCCAAGAATAGAACCTTGAGGTACTCCAACATTGAAGATAGTGGTTTGAGACAGAGATTTAGTGTGTGATACTACTTGCTTTCTGTTTGACAGAAAAGAATTTATTAGAGTCACTACATTAGAGCCAAATTTCATTGTCGCTAGTTTTTTAATTAAAATAACATGGTCTGTCATATAAAATGCTTTCCTGAAATCGATAAACACAGCACCACATAGACTGTTGTTGTTTATATTCTGGTGCCAATTTTCTATCATGTTTGTTAGTGCCGTATGGCAAGAATATTTTGGTCGAAATTCTGATTGGCTGTCAACAATAAGCTAGTTGCGAACTAAATACTGTAATGTTACTTTATGGATGTGTTTTTCTTGTGGTTTAGATAGTGATGATAGTAAGGAAATGGGCCTATAATTATTCAGGAGACCATCGTCCAATGAACCAGATTTAAGAAGAGGATACACTTTAGTGATTTTGAGAGCTGATGGAAAGTGGCCTTTGTCAAGACACTTATATACATATTGAGTATGCCTACCCAGCATGTGAAGACAGGATTCAGCAGACTGCGCGGAAGAAATCATTCCTGATTCAACGGGCAAGACGGCGTTTACCTGCAAAGCGTTGTAGAAACCTAACATTTAATCCTCACGTTCAAGCGCTCATTAAACAAACAGCGAAAAAAGTCTATCAACTCGCCAAAATTACAAATTTCCTTGATGAGGACACAAGGAAAATATTCTATACGTCACACATACAGACACATTTTGACTACTGCTCTACAATCTGGGACGGTTGTTCCAATTCAAGCACCAAGCGACTTTACTCACTCCAGAAACGGGCCATGAGATTGATTTATAGCAAACATTTAACTGAAAATCCTAGCCAGCATAAACGCCTTCAGTTACTACCACTCCGCAAACGTCTGCTTTTCAATAAGGCCAAACTAATTCACAAAATCCTACATCGGAATGCCCCAAACTACCTTTGGCCATTGTTTGAATATAATGCTAGACACAGTAAACGATTAAATTTATTACACCTTCCGAAGCCTAGGATAGACTTATACAAAACAAGCTTAACGTACTCTGCAGCTCAGCTGTGGAACAATCTTCCACATGAAATAAAAGACATCATCAATCCCTATACATATAATCGCAAATTATTTGAACACTATCTCAGTACGGATTACCTTCCCCCTTAATAATAGAAGTAATAATATAATAAAACCCTAGTATAACAGCCAGTCCCCTTTTGGTAGGCCAGTATATTCCACGTAGCTAATAAATGCCACACCAGTTATTACTATTACTGAGTCGTGTAGTATTTATTTTTAATTTTTCCACATGCCTTTATAATGCATATATTTTATATTGTTGCTGTTTTCAGTTATCCTTGAATGATGTGTGAATGGTATAATGTATGAAAGAGAGTGATAAAAGGGCAGAATGTTAGACGGGCCTGCGTGCCCAATTCTTAACCCTTTCAAAATAAAGTTTTGTTGTTGTTGTTGTTGTGGAACGTAATGAGCACGGCAAGGCACGTAGAGTGCCCTGGTCATCCACTGCACCTGTATTCATCTCCAGTCGTCTCGATTTGTCTTGCCACTGGACTCAGATGGACTCAGGCGAGAGAGTGAGGTCGACGAATTGCGCAACTCTTCCTCACTTTAATCCAAGTCATCGCACAAGTCATTCTTCATCCAACGACATGATGTCAAGAACAAGTTATATGAGGACCTGCACAATGTATTAACATCTGTTCCCAAAGGAGACAAACTTATACTCCTTGGGGATTTCAATGCCAGATTAGGCACGGACACCACCTCTTGGAGTGGCATTATTGGAAAGCATGGAGTCGGAAATTGTAACAGCAATGGACTCCGCCTCCTTCAGACATGTGCCGAACATGATCTCCTGATTATGAACACAATTTTCCGTCTCCCCATGAGAAATAGGACATCGTGGATGCACCCTCGCTCGAAACACTGGCACCTCATTGACTATGTCATTGTCAGGAGGAGTGACAGACAAGACGTCCGAGTGACAAAATCTATGTGTGGTGCCGAATGTTGGACAGACCATCGTCTCATTGTCTCGAAAATAAACATTCACATCAGGCCACCACGGCATCCTCAAGGGGTGAAAATGCAAAAAAGCTAAATGTCACCCGCCTAAACAGCAAGAAAATGCAGCAGTCGTTTGAAAATATGCTGGAAGATCGCCTCAAGCCAAATGCTGCAGCTAAACAGGATACAGAAACAGAATGGAGAGCCCTAAAGGACATAATTTACAACACTGCTATGGAAATCCTGGGTTCAGCCCCCCGAAAGCATAAAAACTGGTTTGATGAGAATTCCGAAGACATCAACCAATTGCTGGCCGAGAAACATCTTCTCCTCAAGGCACATTTGAATGACCCAAAGTCAACATTAAAAAAAGATGCCTTCAAGAACATTCAGAGAGTAGTGCAGCAGAAACTTCGGCACATGCGGGACTCCTGGCTGAGCAGCAATGCTGATGAAATTCAGGGCTTTGCTGATATGAAAAACTTCTACGACTCACTGAAAGCGGTCTATGGTCCTACATCACCAGGCATAGTTCCCCTCCTCAGTGCAGATGGGGGAACATTGATCACCGATAAGAAAGAAATCCTTCAATGCTGGGCAGAGCATTTCAGCAACATCTTAAATGCAACTTCCTTCTTCGATGATGAAACCATCAACTGCCTTCCTCAAGTTCCTACCAATGAGACACTTGATGACCTGCCAACCATAGTGGAAGTAAACAAAGCCATCCAGCAACTCTCCAGCGACAAAGCACCTGGTCCTGACTCCATCCCAGCAGAGATATACAAGGCAGGTGGGCCAGTCCTAACAGAGCAGCTTCACCAAGTCTTTACAAACATATGGGTGAACGAGACCATGCCACAGGATTTCAAGGACGCGTCAATAGTCCACCTTTACAAACGTAAAGGAAACCGCCAATCCTGTGACAACCACTGAGGCATCTCCTTGCTTTCAATTGCAGGGAAGATACTCGCCAGAATTCTTCTCAATCGCCTCACAGCCCTTCTTCCTGAGAGTCAGTGTGGCTTCAGAAAAGAACGTGGAACTGTTGACATGATTTTCGCTGCAAGGCAGCTGCAAGAGAAATGTCAGGAACAGAACTGTGAAATGTTCTCCACTTTCATTGACCTTACCAAGGCTTTTGATACAGTCAGCAGAGAAGGACTGTGGAAGATTATGGCAAAATATGGCTGTCCACGAAAGTTTGTCCAAATAGTGCGGCTATTTCATGATGGCATGCAGGCAAGAGTACAGGAAAATGGCGAACTGTCTGAACCCTTTCCTGTCACCAATGGAGTGAAGCAAGGATGTGTCCTGGCACCAACACTGTTCAGCCTCATGTTTTCAGCCATGCTGATGAATTGCCTTCGAGAACAACGACATTGGAATAGACATCAACTACCGTATGGATGGAAAGTTATTCAATCTCAGAAGGCTGAAAGCTAAAACCAAAATTAACAGCGACACCGTCAGAGAGCTCCTGTTTGCTGATGATTGCGCTCTATACGCCAACTCAGTGGCGGCCATGCAACATAATGTTTCAGCTTTCTCACATGCCTGTGCCAACTTTGGGCTCAATATCAACGTGGAGAAAACTGTAGTTATGTACCAGCCAGCTCCAGGGAATAATCACACTGTGCCGAATATCAAAGTGAATGATCATAGACTAAGTGTTGTGGACAAATTCACCTATCTTGGCAGCACTGTGTCACAAGCTGCCACAATTGATGACGAAGTGAATGCAAGAATCTCCAAGGCCAGTGCGGCCTTTGGCAGACTGTACAAGAATGTATGGGACAGAACTGGAATAAGCCTGCAAACAAAGCTAAAAGTCTACAAAGCAGTTGTATTATCCACACTGCTATATGCTTGTGAAACCTGGACTGTTTATCAGCGACACGCTAGGAAATTAAACCACTTCCACACAGTCTGCCTAAGGAAGCTACTGAAGATTAAATGGCAAGACAAGATTCCAGACACTGAAGTCCTAGAAAGAGCATCCATGCCCAGTATCCACACTCTACTGATGAAGAATCAGATTCGCTGGGCTGGTCACTTGACTCGCATGCCAGATCACAGGCTCCCTAAACGAATTTTTTACAGCGAACTGCGTTGTGGTAAACGCTCCCAAGGTGGCCAGAGGAAACGCTTTAAAGACACTCTGAAAATTTCACTGAATGCTTTTGGAATTCATCATGACACCTGGGAGGCTGCAGCCAGAGACCGAAATTCGTGGCGTGCATCATTACGCAAGGGTGCAGTCATATGTGAGGCAACCAGGACTGCAAGAGCTGTGAAGAAAAGGCAGGACAGAAAAACCACTGCAGGAAATCCTCCTCCAGAAACGTCAAGCATTCTTTGCCCACATTGTCAAAGAGCATTTCGAGCCAAAATAGGCCTTATCAGCCATATTAGAACCCACGGCTCCACACCTTCAACCCCACTGGATGAAATGAATGGTCATCATCATTCTTGATGGACAAACAACAACATAACATACATATTGATGATTACAATCATACAGTGTGATTGCATATGTTCCCTCATTGGCTGTTTTATGTCATGATGATTGTATATGTTACGTCATTGGCTGTTTTATGTTATGATGATTGTATATGTTCCATTATTGACTGCTTTATGTAAAGATGATAATGTGCAGTCTCTCATTGGTTTTTTTATGTAATGATGATCATGTTCAGTCCCTCATTAGTTGTTTTATGTCGTGATGATTGTATATGTTCCATTATTGACTGTTTTACATCAAGACGATCATGTGCAATCCCTCATTGGCTGTTTTATGTCATGATGATCATGTGCAATCCCTCATTGGCTGTTTTATGTCATGATGATCATGTGCAATCCCTCATTGGCTGTTTTATGTCATGATGATCATGTGCAATCCCTCATTGGCTGTTTTATGTCATGATGATCATGTGCAATCCCTCATTGGCTGTTTTATGTCGTGATAATATGTAATCTGTCATTGATTGTTGTATACAACTTTTCTTGGCAGTACAAAAGCTGACAAGGGTGTGTCTCTGTTTGGTGATACCGAAACTACAGGCAGAGCAAAGGCAGGAACGGTTGGTATTGTTTTACTGTGAAATATTTATGAGTTTTAACCACAAGATTAGAGAAGGCAGTAAAACTCTAAGTGTTTATGTTTCTAACTATATGTGAAATAGAGGTCTGCATGGCAGAGTGGTCAGTTATCTGCCTAAAGTGATCAATACATCTTCCTGAAGTGGTCATGACATCTGCCTGAAGTGGTCAAGACATCTGCCTGAAGTGGTCAAGACATTTGCCTGAAATGGTCAAGTCATCTTCCTGAAGTGGTCAAGACATTTGCCTGAAATGGTCAAGTCATCTCCCTGAAGTGGTCAAGACTTTTGCCTGAAATGGTCAAGTCATCTGCATGGAGTAGTCAAGTCATCGGCCTGAAGTGTGAAGGCCTTTGGCTTGTTTTTGGACATCGTCGTTAAATCCAGGAGTGCAATATTTCTGCAATATCCTAAGGGTTATCTCTTGAGCTACAGAGTTTGTGCTTTGGGCAATGCTTTCAGCAGGCCGCTTGCCATTCTGCATAGAGAGGGGAGCCAGCTGGGGTAGAACCAGGTGCAGTGAAGTTGAACCTCTCCTCACCTTTAACTCTTTTGTGTGTGAAATAGAGGAGGTACAGTAAAATCGTGGTATGGAGGTTTATTAATGGGGCATCTGTATAAAGCACTTGTGAATGGAACTTGCAGGACTGGCAGGTGGTCTGTGAATTGTGTACATCAGTGCACTACAAACTATGATGGCCATATCACTAGGTGTGGCTTCTTGTAGTTATTGACTCCAAAGCCGCTGAGTAGTCTGCTCTTTGCAGCCCAAAGCTGCTCAGTTGTCTGCTCTTGGCAGCCCAAAGCTGCTCGGTTGTCTGCTCTTGGCAGCCCAATGCCATTCAGTTGGATAAGAGACAGAGGCAGACAAAGAGAAATGGCACCAGATGGTCTGAGACGGTGGCATAGAGGAGTATCATCAGCAGAGTTGAGCCAGAGCACCAAGGACCGAGATTCATGGAAAGACATGAATGCCTACGTCAGGTGGCAAGGCACATGATGAAATATAAGATATACTATATGCATATCATATTGGCACTGTACTTTACAAGATTGCATGTTTTATAAGTATTCCTATGAAGATTGTCTGAATGTTTTATAAGTAATCCTATACTACTACTACTACTACTTCTTCTTCTTCTTCTTCTTCTTCTTCTTCTTCTTCTTCTTCTTCTTCTTCTTCTTCTTCTTCTTCTTCTTCTTCTTCTTCCTTCTTCTTCTTCTTCTTCTTCTTCTTCTTCTTCTTCTTCTTCTTTTTTCTACCTCCTCTTCTTCTTTTACCTTTTATCCACCATTGAAGCATAAGCCACCTTCCAGCTCACGCCAAGCCCTCCTATATGTTGCTATCCACCATGTATTTCCCACGTTATTTGTCTCTGTATATATTCTCCGCCGGTCTCCCTGGTCTCGACTTTCTCCGTAATCTCATATACTCTCATAAGTAATATGATGTTGCGTGAGAATCAATAGTGGTTCTCTCCACGTCGGTAACTTGCGGGGTATATGAGCCGGTCGCTCAGAAAGCAATGGCAAACTACTGAGCATAATCTTGCCAAGAAATCAACAATCAGCTGAAAGATGCTGATGTTGACAGCGATGTCCTGTAAAGGATATGAGAGGGGGGGGGGGGGGGGAATATCTTCTCCATGTGTTGGTAGATCTCCCTCCATATCATGTGGGTTCCAGAAAAATAATTCTCTAGTCATACTAATAAATAATACTTAATAAATAATAGTTAGTAATAATAGTTATACTGTTGTTATACTGCATTTTATGTGATATTCAATGGCACAGAAATGGAGCTATATGTGGCAACCCTTTGCCGTGAAGTTGGAACCGCGACTAACTAACAGTTATACTGTTATCAGGTGTACTCATTGAATGCACTATCCAGCACCATGTAGAGCTTGTCGTGTAGTTGTATCGGTGTGTGTTTGTTGTTTATGTGCCAATGAAGGCATTAATGGTAACATCAATTTTCTTACTTGTGATCATGTTCTAGTGAAGCTTACCAATTCAAGTCTTACGTTTTGGTGATTCATTCATTGTATCCAGAACCAGCGTCTTATTCTGACCTCTTGATTCACTGGAATCTGTCTGGTTCTCTCCCTAAACTTCACATCAGTGACTCCATCATGCCATTGTAGTCTTCTGTTTGTCTGGTTCTCTCCTAAACCTCACATCAGTGACTCCATCATGCCATGTAGTCTTCTGTTTGTCTGGCTCTCTCTCTAAACCTCACATCAGTGACTCCATCATACTATTGTAGTCTTCTGTTTGTCTGGTTCTCTCCTCTAAACCTCACATCAGTGACTCCATCATACCATTGTAGTCTTCTGTTTGTCTGGTTCTCTCCCTAAACCTCACATCAGTGACTCCATCATGCCATTGTAGTCTTCTGTTTGTCTGGTTCTCTCCCTAAACCTCACATCAGTGACTTCCATCATACCATTGTAGTCTTCTGTTTGTCTGGTTCTCTCCCTAAACCTCACATCAGTGACTCCATCATACTATTGTAGTCTTCATGTTTGTCTGGTTCTCTCCCTAAACCTCACATCAGTGACTCCATCATGCCATTGTAGTCTTCTGTTTGTCTGGTTCTCTCCCTAAACCTCACATCAGTGACTCCATCATACTATTGTAGTCTTCTGTTTGTCTGGTTCTCTCCCTAAACCTCACATCAGTGACTCCATCATACTATTGTAGTCTTCTGTTTGTCTGGTTCTCTCCCTAAACCTCACATCAGTGACTCCATCATACTATTGTAGTCTTCTGTTTGTCTGGTTCTCTCCCTAAACCTCACATCAGTGACTCCATCATACTATTGTAGTCTTCTGTTTGTGTGGTTCTCTCCCTAAACCTCACATCAGTGACTCCATCATACTATTGTAGTCTTCTGTTTGTGTGGTTCTCTCCCTAAATCTCACATCAGTGACTCCATCATACTATTGTAGTCTTCTGTTTGTCTGGTTCTCTCCCTAAACCTCACATCAGTGACTCCATCATACTATTGTAGTCTTCTGTTTGTCTGGTTCTCTCCCTAAACCTCACATCAGTGACTCCATCATACTATTGTAGTCTTCTGTTTGTCTGGCTCTCTCCCTAAACCTCACATCAGTGACTTCATCATACCATTGTAGTCTTCTGTTTGTCTGGTTCTCTCCCTAAACCTCACATCAGTGACTCCATCATACTATTGTAGTCTTCTGTTTGTCTGGTTCTCTCCCTAAACCTCACATCAGTGACTCCATCATACTATTGTAGTCTTCTGTTTGTCTGGTTCTCTCCCTAAACCTCACATCAGTGACTCCATCATACTATTGTAGTCTTCTGTTTGTGTGGTTCTCTCCCTAAACCTCACATCAGTGACTCCATCATACTATTGTAGTCTTCTGTTTGTCTGGTTCTCTCCCTAAACCTCACATCAGTGACTCCATCATACTATTGTAGTCTTCTGTTTGTCTGGTTCTCTCCCTACATGTCAGCGACTTGTGCGCTGCAGCTTTCACGACTCCGCTACTTTCGCACTGCACGAAATAACAATTCATGACATTTGCAAAAGGAATGCAATTTATTCAGAGCCGACATTTGAATGGCTCTACGAGCGTTTAGGTTTCATCATCATTACACAATATGAATACATCAACGTGATGATAGATGATGCTAGCATTACACAATCTAAATGAACTAGCCCTATGTTTGCCTATGGCCTAGAAAGCTATCGAATTGGTCAAGGATACGTCTGCTCTCTCTACCGTCTCTGGTCAGTCTGTCCTGCCGCTGCACATAGCGTGGACAAGCACGGACACTTTACTCTCCGTGCAGTCGCTGTTATTGCGTGCCTGGACTTGCCAGCACAGCCGGCTGGTGAGATCGAGTAACCTGCCAATATCACTGGTTACTCGCAAGGACCAGCAACCCAATTGCTTGGGGAAAGCCCTCGCTCATCTGTACTCGTCGACCTCTGGTCTGACGCAAATGTGTCTCCTTGTGCGGTTATTAATAGTACTCGGTGTCTTCCCTGTCGGGTGTCTCTCTACTAGCCTAGTGTTAACTCATTACTCCTGTAAGGCCTTATTGGGGATGCTGACAGGGTCCCCTCCTCTCCGCGAAGTGTTACTTCCCTTTTTCTCATGTTTGTAACACTTCTTGGTCACAAAAGAAAAATTGGTTGTCCCAATTTTGTCAGATCTCCAATAAGTATAGAACTTTCTAGTTTGGGGATAGAACAATATCTTCTACCTTCATTCACAGTGTTCTATCTTTTCACTTGGCTAATTCAGTAGCCCATGTTTCAGTATAGTTGGCTCAATAGATATCTTAGGGATTGGTAGTGAACCGGAAACCGTTGTCTTATGACTTATGTCCTGGCTTCTGTCGTTTGACCCTATGTCTTTTGACTTCCACCTATTGACTTCCGTCTTGACCTGTTCCTCCTATTGCCCAAAATGACAACCCACACACTAGTTGACTCTATTATGAGTACAACACATGAGCACCAAGTGTTCATGTTCCCATCAATATCCCCTCCAACTCTATACACATAGCTCCACTGTTCACCTTCTTGCTTCCGCATGTGAAAAAGCTATATTCACTGTTATATTTAGGTTTCTGATTATTTATTGTGTCCCCTGAATTTAGAGTTATTGTTCTTTGAACTGATTGGTGTGTGTAACTTTTATGTGTTCGTTTTCCTGTTTGTTTGCGTGTTTTCTACTAAACTAAAGTGTACTTAACTGTCTAACATATGTATGCGTTAGTGTACTAAATGTGTGTGTTCCTTCGAGCGCCGCAAATCGGTATATTGTGGATACAAACGTTTATTATTTTTATTTGTGACCACAACTCCGTTTTCTGAAGCTCGAAGTACGTTCTTTATATACTCTGTTAAAGTGTGGCTGTAACACATATAAAAACCTCGACAACACATTGGAAACACACATGACACAGACAAGTCAAATAAGACTTTTCCAGCGGTGGAAAAAAAAATTTTCCGCTTTCTTTCTCTCTCGCTGTCTTTCTTTCAATGTTTACTAAGTTTTTGCATTCTCTCCTCGCATTTTCTCTTCTTTCATTCATCTTTCATACCCTTTCATACTATTCTTTCACTCAATCATTCTCTCGTCATTAAAATATGTTTCATAGTATTACATACATAAACAATATATATATACAATAAACGATTGGCTGACATTTTAACAGTGATCACGCCAAATGACTGTGCGTTTTGTTTGCACGCGTCATGTCTATACAAAATTATACATAGTTATAAGGATGGTTTGTTACCGATCCTGTTATGTAACTTTCATAATTTGGTGTGCTGACTTAAATTACCCTCAAGGGAAATAATTTACTACTACTTTCATTTAAGAAGAATGGGTTAATTACCTTAAATGTTATTTGTGAAAAAGATGATATTAATTCCTAAATGATTGGTGTTAGTTTTGAAATGATCTATTAGCTAAATGGATGTATAAATGATTATGATTATAAGTTAATTAACTAATATAAGATCTAATAATTGTATTTCTATAATGGATGTTTTAATAAATGGATTATTAATTAAATGATGGTGATTTCTAACTACGTAAATAAGAAAATAAAGTTATATATGCGTTTACACAATTTGCATTAGAATAAATAATAAAAGAATGAAGTTATAGATACTGTAAATAAAATGATAATGTACATATATCACAGTTACATTTCTATATCTAATTACACTAAGTTGACGTCCTCCTCTGCGTTGTGAAGATGGAGCAATTCTCTTTGTAGACTATTCTAACATAGTTCATTCCGCCAAAGTCTTTTATGCTCTCCTCGAAGGATAGCGTATTAATATAGTTGCCTACCACATTATGTAGGTTCGTAACTAACCCTGGAATGTTATTCGGGATCTAACCATTGGTTCAATATATTCTAGATTCGGGGTCTAAGCTGGGTTCGCTGTCCTTTTGGCGTTAGTACCCATAATCTAACTTATGTGTGTGTCAGCGCATGTTAATTCTGCGTCTGTTCGTTACACTTTTCATAGCACTGTTCTATTCACACAAGTTATATATCAGGCGATGGTAACGCACTTACGATATGTCTTAATCACCACACATGGCACTTGGTTATCTAACATTACAGTGTCACTGTTTCTGGTGGTGTATGGTCGATTCTTTCCTGTAACTCAGGTATTTGAATGGATGAAGGATGACTCAAAATGTCTGCAATCGTATTTAATCTCCCTTTTAAATGCTGGATGGTAAATGTGTAATTTTGGAGAATCAAAGCCACCTGTAAATTCTATTGTTGGTAGGATGTCCAGATTGCATCACAGACAATGGAGAGTTATCGGACTTGGATTACAAACTGTGCTCCTGCCAAAAATTGGTGAAACTTTCTCACGCAATAGATCAAACTAAGGCCTTCCAATTCTGATGCTGAGTATCTTCCTTCAGCCGGAGTGATCTTGCGACTTACGTACCTTGCGGGGGTGGGGGAACGTCCCGTCGTAGAACTGTCCTCGTATTCCAGATATGGATATGGCACTCGCGTCTGTGCGTAAGAAATAAGTAAGTTTTGGATTAGGCATAGGATGGATAGGTGGAACAATTAAAAATTGTTTCAATTTCGATAACGCACTAATTAATCGTGCATCTTTTACAGATAACTTAGCCGAAGCTTTTAAGATGTTAGAAAAAACACTGGTGATTTCCCCCAGTTTTGAAATGAATTTAGTATAGTGGTTTCCTAGACCCAGGAAACTTTGGACCTGTTTCTTGGTCGTTGGCATTGTCACATTCAGTATCTTAGTGATGATTCTGTCATTAATTTTCAATTGGCCCCTACAGATGGTATGACCAAGGAAGTCATTGTTTCCCTGCCCAACTCTTTCTTTGGACGGCTTCGCTGTGAGTCAAAACAATCTCAATCTGTCGAAGACTTGACGTTTCAGTCGGTGTTTTGTCCCGTCCTTCGTCTGACTGCATCTGTTATTTCTATATGTCGAGATATTTGTCGCAGTTGCGTTTACTGTCGGAACTGGTAGTTCCATCTCGTCCATACTGTTGTGCTACTAGTTGTGTGTGCTGTTATCTGACTAAGTGTGTTTGCGTTGTCGCTGTTGTGTGTCTCCCTACCTAGTGAAGTTGAGTTATGTATGTCTGTCGTCTCATTGCTTGATGTTGGTGCAATCTGTTCGTCTGTCTGTTGTACTTGTTGTGAAACGTATGGTTTCAGGATGTTGATATGAAATATCTCTAAGGGTTCTTTTATCGATATTTCATGATCCGCATCTGATGTTTGAGTTCAACGTTGAGAGGGCCCTTTGGCAACATGTTAGTAGCATATTATGTTTATCAGTTAGTTGAATCACAACCTTTTGGTTTGGTTTAAGGTGAATCGTTTTAGTACCCTTGTTTGGTTAGTTATGGTTTCCATTACTCGACACCTGCATTAGGGGTCCAGTAATATTGACTGCTATACTCTCAAGTGGTCTAGATGCTATCACTGACCGTTTCACTTCGGTCTTTACATGCTTTTTCTTTCGTACATGATGTTGACACACAGTACAAGAGCGACAGAAAGATTTTATGTCCGAACAAAATTTCGGCCAGTAAAATTGAGATAGAATTCTGGCTCGCGTTTATGATAGCCCAAATGTTCAGCAAACGGTGGTGAATGTGCAATTTTTTAGCACCTTTTTAAAGTACCAGGAAGAATTTTTAGAAACTTTCTTTCGCTCACACAACAAGTTAAAATACGGTGTGAGTGTTTGGTCGGTGCTTTGCGCCTCACTCAGATTTTGGCGAGTATTGTTGGTATCTGCACCACTTGGTGTTGGTAGCTGTAGTGTTTCATTTTGTACGTCAGTATAACTTGTTTCTGTATCTGACTTAATTACAGCGTTGACCATGTGTGTTTCATTCCAGGCTTTTATGTTGTCGTCTGTACATTCTTTCAATGCATCAAGACATCCTAAAATAAGATCTGTACATGGATCTTGGAGGATAGCGCACGTAAATGTGCCGGTAAGGAACGGGGTATTGATATGCGCTTTTGCCAGTGGATATTTCTCGATGGTCCCGAGAAAGTTCGGCATTTTACAAATTCACCCGTATAATCTTCAGGTCTAGCAAGTTCCTCCTTAACCCCCGTATAGTGCGGCCTCTATCAAAATAAGCATGGCATGGTTACCATTGACCTGTGCATCGTAGAACTTAAGGTTACCTCTGGAGGCACATGCTGCATTAGCTTCTTCATTTGAACATGATATTATGTGTCCACATTTCAATCTCCCCTCCGCATGAAACTGGGACATACTTTACACGTATTAAAGTCTTTAAAAAATCGGTTGCTGATGATACATTCTGACATTCATAGTTGGTAAACATTGACAAGTTCGGGATCTATGTCACTCTCATCGTCTGATGATGTATCGATGAGGGCTGCGTTTTTGCCTTCATCTCTGTTTTCCCAAGACATTTATTACTATAAGGCCATAACTTGAAAAAAATAACATTTACAGCAGTTTAAACGATGATCTTCTGCTTTCGCTTACTTACACTTGTTCTAGGTGTGCGGATATGTGGGGTTCTTATCACACATCGAATAAGATGGATGAAAAAGATTGCAATAATACATTGAGGTGGTTTCGAGGTGTTTGTCATTCTTACTGTAGTTTTTCTGTTTTTAGGATCTATCAGGGACTCTATTTGCAAAAGCTGTAATTCTGTGTCATATGATGTAGTTTTAAATGTCCGATTAGAGGAAAAAAAGCTGACCCCCGTTCAATGTTAAATGGAATCA